>JACXGJ010001561.1:0-80782 GCA_016801105.1 Esox niger | reverse complement strand
CCATAGTCACTGCTTATAGTATGCTCAACCAAGGCTTAGAGTTTATATACTATATAAATATATATTGTATAATATACAATGCCATCCGTAAGTATTTGGACATCAAAATGACTATTTTTGCTTTACAATTAAATGAAAATATGATTGAAATACAGCTATGGAAAAGTGTGTGTGTGTGTGTGTGTGTGTGTGTGTGTGTTTGTGGGTGTGGGTGTGGGTGTGGGTGTGTGTGGGTGTGGGTGTGTGTGGGTGGATTGTGCCTGGGGATTGCAGCAATCAGGTTTCGAGGTAGGCGTGTGCATGTAACATCTGGAAAAGAGAAAAACAAGTGCAGTGACAGTTCTAAATACAATGAGGCAAAAAAGTATTAAGTCAGCCACCGATTGTGCAAGTTCTCACACTTAAAAAGATGAGAGAGGCCTGTAATTTTCATCATAGGTACACTTCAACTATGAGAGACAAAATGAGAAAATCCAGAAAATCATATCGTAGGATTTTTAATGAATTAATTGGTAAATTATGGTGGAAAATAAGTATTTGGTCAATAACAGAAGTTTGTCTCAATACGCACAGTTCGTTAAAATGCTCTCCATTGTGCAGCGGTAGAAGTTTATGAGGATCTTGGTAGACACGCAGGACTTTTTCTACCTCCTCAAAAAGTACAGGCGCTACTGTACCTTATTGACCAGGGCTGTGGTGTTGAGGTTCCAGGAGAGGTTCTCGAAGATGTGACCACTGAGGATTTGTGGCTGGACACAGTGAGGACTGGGGCTTGACTGCAGCCTTTAGACTTCCTGTAATCGACAATGAGCTCCTTGGTTTTCTTTGTATTGAGGGCCAGTTTGTTGTCAGCGCACCATGCCGCCAGGCGCTCAAGCTCCTCCCTGTAGGCTGCCTCCTCATTGTCATTGATCACCAATGTGGTGTCATCTGAAAACTTGATGATGGTGTTGGAACTGTGTACAGGAACGCAGTCATGGGTGAAGAAGGGGGAGGCTCGTCACACAGCCTTGAGGAAAAGTAGTGTTCAGGATCAGGGTGGAGTAGGTGAAGTTGTCTAACCTGACAGACTGGGGTCTTTTGGTAAGGAAGTCCAGCGTCCAGTTGCAGAGAGAGGGGCAGATCCCCAGGTCATGGAGTTAATTGACCAGAAGGGATGACCGTATTGAATGCTGCGCTAAAGTCAAAGAATTACATTCTCAAATTGGTGTTAGTTTTGTCCAGTTGGGTTAGGGCAGAGTGTAAAGCTGTGGAGATGGCATCCTCTGTAGACCTGTTCAACCAGTATGCAAACAAGTAGGTATCCAGTGTTGGTGGGAGGCGGGACTTAAGGTGGGCGAGAACAAGTCATTCACATTTCATAATCGCGTGGGTGAGTGCCACAGGTCAGAAGTTATTCAGGCTAAATACAGTCTACTGCTTCGGTAGTCACAATGGTTGCGGTCCTGAAACACATTGGAACAACCGCCTGTGTAGTGTAATGAAAGATGTGTTTTGGTTTGTGAAGGTGCCGTGTTGTCTGGTGTCTCAACTCAGTGGGACGTCCTTATCACACACCAATGGGCCTATTTCCCTCCTAAAAGGAATGGACATACACAGTGGGGGATCAAAGACGCCCACTTCTGCTCAGACAAACCAGGTGTGAGGACAGACAATTCAACAAATAGAAATATGACTTCCCTTGGATTAACTGCACTGTTAGGTCTTTTAATGTGTCCCATAAAAGGATGAACACCCAATAGATTTCAATGTTGTACATGTTATGTATCATTGTTACAGGTAAATGTTTACCAGGTGAAGAATCCTGCAAGACCGGGTGTCCAACTTTGGATGATGCTAATTGGATATATGTATATTCATGAATGCCCGTTTCTTTGTTTTCATTGTTTTAGCCAAGGTGATGCAAAGGAGGAGTTTGGAATCAGCCTGTCTGGGTGGGATAAATAGGGAAGTTTGACTTAGTTCTGTGAGTCTATCTTTAACAGAAGCTCCTAGCACACCTTTGTGCTATAGTGTCTTAAATTCTTATGTTATTCTTAGTAGACCGTTAGGCTAGTTGGGAGGACGTTAAATCGTGTTGGTTTGTAAATATGTTTTGTATGGTAACTTTATTACTTGATTGGAAAAAATTGTGTTACTTTGGAATGTAGATTACTACAGCATTCCTCGTTCATCTCCGTAGTCAAGCCCGTAGGTCTGCTGGTAATTACACACACATAAGGAAGTCTAAGACTCCTGGAATCAACTTGGAGACTATACTCGGAGTCCCTGAGTCCTGGAATTCTGGAAGCAGTTCGGTTAGGCCCAGGAACATATGACCTTTTGAGTGATCACTGAGTCGCATAACTGGCTTTCATTTAGACCAGGGATCACACACCATTTTACTGTATGGTTTGTGTTAAATGCCCATGTCTTCATGGACCCGGCTTTGTGCGCAGGGGCACAGTCATGCTGGAACAGGAAAGACCCTTCCCCAAACAGTTGCCACAAAGTTGGAAGCACACACTCGTCTAAATTGCATCCTGTAGCATTAAGATGAACTTTTACCGGCACAAACAAGGTTAATCATCATCGATCCTCCACCAAATTTCACAGTGGGTGCGAGACACTGTGGCTTGTAAGCCTTCCCAGGTCCCCGTCTAACCATTAGACAACAAGGTGTTGGGCAAAGCTGAAAATTTGACTTTTCATATCATAGTCATTTGCACACTTCAGCCTGGCTGTTGTTTGCTTCTCTTTGCTTCTCATCTAGCTTTGCATGACTTCAGCCTGTTTCGAAACCGTCCTCTCTGTGCACTTTACCCCAGCTGCTGTTTGCCATTCTTTTTGTAGGTCACTTGATTTCATCCTACGGCTGTTGAGTGACATTCTAATGCCAGTAAAGCCAGAACTGAACCCTTCTTTTCCTCACTTTTCTTGTCAACTCTTTTGTCATGCTGAATAGCTTTTATTTCATTCAAATTACCTTTGAGGTACTACTTGCACTGTATTTGCCATCCAACTGGTCCTATTGCAAGAGGATAGTGATGACTACATCAGTGGTTTATATACTTGTCCTCATTAAATTTGATTTGGTTAAGGTAATCACCTAATCCGTACCTCATTAAGTAAAATGAGGTGTGTCTGAGTTGAAATTGAACAGACACTGGAATGGAATGGCTGCCATACATGTAGAGATGCTGATTGAAGAATAAAAATAAGGGGTCTCTTAATTTTTCCAGAGATGTACGTCTGCTAACATCTTGGTGCCAGATGCCACAACATACCATCAGAGGTCTAGTCCATGCCTTGATGGGTAAGGGCTGTTTTGGTGGGAAAAGGACAGGTGGTCATAATGTTGATCAGTGTATATACCTTGTATTTTGGTTGCAATTAGGGAGGACATTGTAGCGTGCATCAGCCACGTAAAAATAGGTACATTATTTATGTGTCTCCAGCACAATGTCTTACCGTGTTTTGTCACTTGTTATGTCATTTCCAGCCAGAAGAAACCTATTGGTCAAATAAAAATTCACTATAGCACAAAATTTAGCATGGGTATGAATACTTTTGGGCTTAACTGTTTGTAGGTCTTGTATTGGTCTTTGGGCTGAATTTTCCAGATCTGCTTTATTCATTTAGGAAATGCATTATTAAAATGTTGAGAAAGAATATTCAAAGACAATGATCAGAGGAAGCTAGCCCTTCAATACCATTTCTTGACCTTGGTAGGCTACGGTGCAGTTACCTGGAGCAGACTATTAGGTTAATTCCAAAAGAAAAATATGAACCTAATTTTATAACAGGATAGAATTTAAATAACCTATATAAAATGTTCTGTCCTTGAGCATAAAATAGGCAGGATAAAATACATGGGTGAGTGGTGTTGGGAGAGGTGGGCAGGTTTGTGAAAGTTGTTTACTTGACAATATCATCTATGGCTTAAGAAAATCTATTTCTATGAAAGTTTCCCTTTGTCTTTACAATATTCTAAACACCATCAATGAATTGGCTTTCGTCGACTGTGAGTCAGAGCAGAGAGTGCCAGCCTTGATATGGTTTTCCATTCAGGCTAGCCAATCAATAATCTTTTGTAATCTCCTCAAAGAGGGGATTTATTATTTTATTAGGAGCTACTGCTCCTGGGGTCCCCACAAAACATCAAACATGACAGTGTACACAATGGTACGAATAACTACCATGAAAATAACAAAGGAAAGAAAATGACATCAGACCCAATTTCATTTGTGTGGTCCTGTCCAACTTGATTCCCTCAAGATTAAAGCTGAGAGTGACCCTGAACTTTAAGAGTTTAATGAGTTTTCCATGTGTGCTTTCTAATAACAAACTGCTCTGTTCCTAAAGACATACTTGACTGTGACAAAAAAAGGGACATTTAAAGTGTTTCAAACCAACTCTCCCCTCACATTATGTCTGCTGTATCCCAAAATATAGTTTTTACGCCTTTTATGAGCTTGTCGACATGGAGTGGAGAGTTGGTTTGAATGCACTTTTGCTGTAATTATCTATGCCTAGTAAAACCATAACATTCAGCGCTTGTTTTCTCACATGAACAGAACTTTAGAACATTAGCAACTTGTGTTTCCCTGTCTGCCATTGCTCATTTGAGGACAGAATCTTGTCCTAGTGACACTGAAGAAAAAGTGAGAATATACCTCTTTTTCATTTGAAAATAGAAGCTGGTGCGCCTTCTGTTGACTAGAAATTCTTTTTTTTGGAATACACTTTTGTATGAACACAATATAGTTTTACAACATTTCCTCACCAGAAATTATCATTATACTAAACACTATCATTAAACTACTTCTGCAGATATAATAAGGACCTTTTTAGGAGTCTTATCAAACGTATATTTGTCTAACAAAACAAAATCTGGCACTTGCCATTTTATATGAATTACATACTGTAGTCATTTCTCTTTTGATTTCTAAAAACTTCAATAAGAAGTATAAAAACAATACACTCCAAATTTGAAAATGGGCATGACTCATCGCTATGTGAGAGAAATCAGGTGGTGTACAGGCTATATTTCAGGACCACAGAACAAAATATTGTTCTGTTTTTAAATCCTGATCTGTTTGTAATGAGGTCCAGGCAGAAACCTTGCCTATCAGTCTGTGGCAACGAACACATTCCCAATGGAAAGTCAATGCAACGCATATACAGCTTTGCCTCAGGAATTTGAGTGATATTGGAAGGAAAGGCAAGCGCTCATCTCATGGTAATAAACTGGTAATGAGTTCTCCTGGACTTTTTGTTCAAGACTTCAGTTATTTTGTGGATCATCATGTTCCCAGACTCTTGTAGGCATGCTGAGGGGACATGGTTATTATGCAGAAGATGCTGTGTGGGCAAGGATCAAGAAAGTCTCAATGTAGCATATCTGGGGTTTTTCTAGAAGGGCTGCTTGAGGTTTCTAACTGAATTCTGAAAGCTTGTAAACCTGATGCATTGTTTGCTACTAAGAGATAAATGAAGCACCGCTTGGATATTTCCCCATTGTCCAGAATTTCATAACACATGGACAATATGACTATTTTACATGGGTACAATTCTACTTTAGTTTGGTTGTAGTTTCCCACTCAAGATGGTGTAAATTCTAATCTAAACATATTCGCCTACTCTTCATCAAGGTCCAACAGGATTCCAGAGCAAGGACCAGTAGAGTTTAGCAAAGACTAACAGAGCTTCTTCAGCTGAACAGCTGTACCAAAGAGACTAATAAGGCGTTGATTGACCACATGAAGACGATTTCAAACGGTTAACTGTTAACTAAGTAGCCGCACTATACTGCACACAAATCTCCCTGAATCTAGATACTAAACCGCCATTATAAATGTGTACACATTCTAATTTCGCCCACATATGTAGACGTCTCAGATGACTAAACCTTGTATGGCGACCTTTACGGGATCCAATTTTGTAGGTGTAAAGGGACATGATCAGACATAACGACGCATCACGCATGTTAATATCAGCAAGTATAACAGGGCTTTTGATTAATTTGCCGCAAAAAGTATTAATGTGTGGCTCCCTCTAGTTGCGAAACTGTAAAGAACGGGTGGGAGGTGTCAAGTAGCCTATTTAAAAAGTACTGTATACACATATTTGTCAGTGGGGAGGAAAGACACTATAAAAACTTACTTTCCATGTCGTGATAAGGTTGTCTATGCCAGTTATTAACAAAGAGACTGTATGGCTTGTATTTAAAGCTGTCAGTGCCTATGCCAGTTATTAACAAAGAGACTGTATGGCTTGTATTTAAAGCTGTCAGTGCCTTGGCCCAAGTGGTAAGAGAAGCATCCTTTACAGCATTTTGAAAAACGATAAACAGCCGAGTCACCATTCGCCTTGTCACGCCACAGTGGCCGCCCAGCAACTTCATGCTTGTTTGTGTGAAACTACGAAAGTGGTTCTCCGTTCTCCCCAAATAAATTCGACAGTGCTTTTAAAAACTGCGGTTTGTTAAAAATGTACCTTGTTTTCGGGATCTTCCAGCAGAGGGCAAGTTACAATTTGTCCTCAGCAGCTGGACACCGATGCTTGTTTGTGTATGGCACATCGCCTTCGAGACCAGCATGCTACAGAAGATACTAACCAGCAGTAGACATGATAAAGACCACATCGTGCATGATCAGAGCATCTAAGGCGTTCCTCTGACTGGTGTCCAACTGATAAAAAGGTTTTTAATAAATGTTGGGGAATGGACATCAGCACCAAAGAATACGCATATTTAAAGAGAGACATTCTTTTCAATCTTGGTTTGTGGTCGATTTGTGAATACAGTCTAACTTTCAAGATTGTTATTATATTGTCCTTATCGCGCCTACTTAATTTTAAATCTGAGACAATGTTTGACTATTTTTAGTCAACATTGATAGCTGCTATTTAAAACTTTTATTTAGTTTTATCATTAGGCATTGCCGAGCTACAGTGTCAAATTCACATTCAGGCTCTGCAGAGAGAAGCCCATCAAGCACTTAATGAAAATGTCAAAATGGTTCATCGTGGAGATAAGGTTCAACAAACTATTCATCGCCATATCGATGCTACGGTCCATCAATTCAAACGTCGTTTCTGGACTTTTCTTTAAACCTGTCATCAGCAGCGTCAACATGGAGAACGTTCTACTCTATGTTTTATAGATGAAATTCTACTCGAGGGGTTTTACAGTAATTGGGCAAGGATAAACAGTTTGTAGACCGAATTTAGAAAGAGCGGTGAAATTATCTGAATGCTGAATCCATGTCCATATATTTTTGCTATACCACTACCTATTTTGGCATGATAGTGTTTGCAGGACTGCATGAGGTGTTTTCATTATATCAACCATTTTCGCATTCTGTCTTCCAGTTAGGTATGAAGTAATGTCTGACAAAATTGCTAGGCTACTTTACTATTATGTAGGGCCTCGTTCAATCCTGACCAAAAATGTGTTAATGCAGTGCATTCGATTAACATTTCCTTGCTCACACACTAATCCTGAAGTAAAAAAATACCTGTAGTTTTGCGATGATAGCAGGTTTGAATACATTCATTACTGCGAAAGAGCGCTACAGTGTGTATATTGCTATGCAAAATAGGTTTAATTCAGCATTTAAATCATGCTTGATTGCAACACAGCACACATGGAAAACTGCTGATAACACATTACTGTATTTTACCTGAAGAGGGCCTTGCTCACCCACAAACCAAATACACTCAGAGGCAGTTTAGAGAAAAACATGAACAACTACATATCCCAATGCTTATAACACTTTCACATGATCTGAAGATGTCATTGTCCATGTTATACGTTTCTATGAGGTATTAGGCCACAGCTTACCAGTGTATGTAATGACAAACATTAAATCTGCACCTCCAGACACAAAAAACATTGTATATTACATCAGAGATGAAGGTAAGGTCACAAAATGTGTTTGCTCCTGTAGAAAGGACACTGTACCATCTGGTAATGGTTGAGGTGGCGGAGAACACTTGTCTGGTACAAACCAGTATCAGGTCAAAACTAGCCTGTTAACATGCCAATATGACAGGCCATAAAGACCAATGGAGCAAAGAGCCACATGGGACGTGGCATGGACATGGGATTAGGTGTTTGGGCTATCAGTCATGCGGTAAAAAGAAGGAAGCCCTGCCAGTCAGCAGGGAATAAGGTAAACATTTAAGGAACTTTGTCCTTTCTCTACCTCACCCCTCCCTTAGTCAAGTATAAACCCTACACTAGTAAAGAATCATCCGTCCTCCTTAACCCACCTTACTCCTGCCTTGGTCCGTTATCATCTATACGAATAATGTTATTTTCCATTGGCCAAAATAAAACAGCGACACACGTTGGCTTATAATTGAGAAAACATAACTGGCAATTATTATGAGCATCATATTATGAGTTATTAGCTATTCATAAACAATGACAATGTTGCTAGCACACCACTGGCCCGTAGTAACACAACTAACCCACGCACATCGTTGATCTCAGCTAATCCATTATATCTTAGAAAGCTAAACAGTATCAATTATAGAACAAAAATAATAAACGTATCAAGAAATACATCTATACATACACATAATAAATGTATTAGTCAATATTATTTCCTATTTATATATTTCCGTTATCATTAATTTCTGTGTTTATTATTTGATACATTTATTCATTTATTGCTAATTAGGCAGGTATGGTCCTCCATACACCAGCATAGCTTAATATCCATAGAAAACACGAGTTGGTTTAATCAGTTATAGAAAACCTGAACAATCAGTAGGGGTGAGGGTTGAGCCTTAATAATTTATCTCCTGTCACAAAGACTTGATCTAAGGCAGGATGTGGCGCGGACACAGACAAACAGTGCAACAGCTTGGGTGAAAGCCATGGGAAAATGCAACAGGCAATGTTGAAGCCTGATGATAGGTGTGGTCTGGGTGACACAGCTTCATCTTAGGAGAAAGAGGCAGAGGATGTGTGGAAGCTACAGTTAGCTTCTGTTACCATGTTAATGGTGAGAAGCCTGTTACCACATTGGCCAGTTTAAGAAAATACCTAGAACCAAGCAATGTACTGTTACTTTAAATCTCGATAAGAATGTAATCTGGGGAAAGCGCCATCGCTGCACTGCAGCGCTATTTACTACCCAATTCTGAACCCTGCTCAAATTCCACCCAGCAGAGCTCTGCATGCCTCAATACAATGTACTTCACATTTTACCACATTCAACACCCCCCCCCCCCAAAATAATATTTCTTACTCTCTCAATCTTCCTAGGCTAGTGCTGTAGTTTAAGTCGGTGCTGACACCTGGCGTCCCTAAGCGATCCCATCCCATTCCAAATGAGGCAGGAGATCGTGACAGATTGATCCCAAGAAGCCAGGCAGGAGCCAGGTAGAGCTGTCAGTGCGGCTGGCCTCACACAGTGCATCACAACCCCTCTCTCTGCACAGCACAGCTGTTCAATGCACGCTTCCCCTAATTAATCCACTCCCTAGAGTTTAGGGCCCTCAAAGACCCGTCTTCTCCTTATTCTGCTAACAAGTATACCCAACGCCGGTATCTGCCCTAACCACGGTATTCCCCCACTTCTGCACGTTAACTGTAGATAACATGATGACAATGACGTTTTTAGTGCAGGCATAGTTGGTGTCCTTGGTGGAATGCATGTCCTTCGACCATGGGATCAGGCGAAAAGGCCTCTTGTCCACATATGAACTACTTTAGGATAAGAATAAGTAATTCTTAAGAGGACTTTTACAACTGACATTTCTGTATCGATTCAACATTTGGTAACATAACCAGCAATGTTTTTTAAATGTCTATGGGATAAATGAAGCAGAATCTTGTGGAAGGGGGGTTGAGAGTGTGAGGCTTATGACTCGGGGGACGGGTCATTGACCTGCAGTACGGCCGCGCCAATGCGATCAGGAGTTTGAATCTCGACCGCAACACACAAACAATGTCCAGGACTATAAAAATAAACATTCTGAAATCTCCAAAGCTCAAGAAGTGTTGAAAGTTAGAAAATCTTATTGAACCATAACTTCTGCAGCCTAGTTTAGCTTTCTACACCATGTCTGTTCAGTTAAATACGCACAGGACGGTAGAAACCAGTTTGTTACAGTCTGTTTGATGTATTTTACATTAGATCACGCTCCAGCTTTTTTAATGAACGGTGCCAGCCAGTACTTTTTGAAGATGCATAACAAAGTTATTTTGTTGACAAGAGAGCTGTGGAAAGCTAGACATGCATGTGGTGAGAACTGTAGTTTGTGAGTAATTCTAATGAAAACAGTAGTAACTTTTTGTGCTTCTTGCCCGCCAGTCATATTAAAAACCAACATTGTGAGATGACACGAACATTTTAATAAATATCTTATATTTTCATGAATTGAACAATGCAAATTGAGCCTATGCTGCAGCAACACATTACCACCAGAGACTCTTGCTTGGACCCCAGGACCACCCCAGGCGACGTCACAAAGGCAATTCTTAAACTACCAAATTACCCTCCAGGAGTATTTTGTAGGATATTTGACGTTGCTTTAAATCTGAGATAGGGGAAAAAGTGTTGTGGAAAAAAAGCTTGAATGGCTTTAAAGCAGTTTTATAGAGAGATTTAGGATTCAGCCAATAAATCTCAATCTGCAAGCGGATAATGACTAATGCATTAGCGACTTTTCAACACTAATTGGAGCATCTGCTCAGTTAATTGATTTGCTCATTGGATGATAGTATCTGAGTAGATAAAAAATCCAATTCTGTATGTGGTTTCTTTTGAATGGACGCAGTGGGAATTCAGCCAATTTGTCTATCAATGGAGAAATATTGCTATTACGTTATTTAATAATAACTGACCTGTGTATCACCTGTGTAGCCGCTGCAAATATTCTTACCTCTAACAATGATGTGCTACATGATTATACCGCCAGTTACTTGATACAACTGTTTACCTGTTATGTATATTCCTTGCAGGTGGGTGGATTCCACTGAGATGTTCTTTAATTAGTTTTAATTTCCTTCTTTCATATTTCTACATCCCACCTCGCCACTCACCGACTTCACCCTCTTCCTCCCTCTTTCGCCCCCCCCCGTCAAGGTACACTGACAACTTGTCCATCTGGTTAAACGCGTGAATTTCAGCTAGGGTTCCGCCACCTCACATGCGATTTCATTGACACCGCCATGCTGCTGCCCCGACTGTTCCTCATTCCCATCCTCCGCCCCAGATGTGCTGCAGCATACCCGCTCGCAGATCCGAGGAGAGAAGGGTGAAGGCGCTCGAGTGAGACTTATGCTAACAGAGATTGTGCAAGGTTCTCCAGTGAGACAGAATATTTGGCTGTGCCACACTGTGCTATAAAGTACAAGTATTTTTATTAAAACGTCTCTTCACAGCTGGCAGCCATCGTTAGAAATTCCTCTCCCTCCTGTGGCAGCCCTGCCACATCCAACAAAGGACTGCGTTGCGGGATTTTCACACTAATTGCTTTGCCGTGCAATTACAACCAGCTGCGGTGATGTCAGGTAGAACAACACTCAGGCTGGCCAGAACAACATTAGGGGCTTGAGCCTGAAAACGGAGGTCTCGTGGCGACTCGGTCTGAGGTGCTTCCGATACACTGTCTGAATCACAGTGTTTAAGGCTGGAGTTAGTATTGAAGAGCTCCAGAGATCAATCAACAATGAAAATGGAGCTCTACTTCAGAGATTGTTATTCAAAAGTAAGCATGATTTGTATAGGCCAAATCTACTCTCGATCTTCATCAAATAGATTTTTTTCTGTTAGGGGCCCCAGTGCCTCAAATAAAATGTTTGAGTTAGAGCCCTGGACGGAGGTGTGTGTGTGTGTGTGTGTGTGTGTGTGTGTGTGTCTCCGTGACTGGAAGTCAACCAACAAACCACTTCATCAATCATCCCCACAGTGGGTTATTAGACACCCCCTTTGTTAATTCTGCAGGTTTGTTTCTGTATCACCTCATTGCCTCTCTCCCTTCCCTCCTACCACCTTCACAACCGCTCTGGTTTTCTCGCCAATTAAGCTCGTAATTGACAAAGACTGTAACAAGTTGATTATTCCTCTCTATGCTAATAAAAACACAGCTGTCACAGAACTGTGCGTCTCTGTGTGTTTGTGTGTGTCAGACTGGAAGCTGCTGCTACTGCTTTCTACGTGTTGAGACGTTCTGTGATGTCATCATCTGAGGGAAGATCGTGAAGAGCCGTGTCTCTGCCTGGTGAAGGATCACTGATTGTGTTCACTGCTAGAAAGGGCGGAATATACTTTAAACATAAAACAAAATCACACATCACAGTAGAGGCGTCGCTTGGATCACAATACCTCCGGGGCTTAGCCCACCCGCCCCTCCGGGACAGAAATTACAGGGTTATGAATGTACATGCAGAAAATGTCGATGTACACACTAGCAGCCTACACGTCTTCATTGTCACAATGCGCGATTGGAATTATAGATCAGGGCTTATTTTTTGGGTCAATTTGAGATCCGCGGCTATTCATAAAAGATCCGGCCCCGGACACCCAGGCCTAACGACGCTACTGCATCACAGCCAAATTTGGGACCCAATTCTGTCGGCTTCAGTCGACATCTGCATAGCCTGCGTGTTTATTAGCGATATCGTAGGTGGAACATCATTAGGAGTGTCAAAGGCCTCCAGACAGATTGCATCGTTACGTTGCTCTATGGTACAGTTGACATAATCATTTCGATCCGTGTGCCGCATCACAACAGAAATAGCCGCGCAACAGGGTTTGATCTAATCTATTACAAGACATAAGTGGAGATGTTCTCCGTGATCCTAATTCCAGACATGTTAAATGGAAAGGGTTTGCAGCGAAAGTTGTCAGATTTTCAGTGTTTTACTTTTATGAACATCTGTCCCATTGTAGATTAATGGTAAATGCTTAGGGATCTAGACTAAATTAAAATATTGAATATTTCCTTTTCATAACTGGCCACATATTTAACGCAAAAAGTCAATGTTTATTTTACATGTACCATATATAATATAGATACAACGTATTTCGCTGTCAAAATGTGATTGTTGCTATCCAATCAAACAGCTGGAAGCTACACGTCAAGATCTTTGGTGGTTGATCTACTTCCGTTTCTAATATTGCACATCAAAACAACAGACAAATTGGAAGTCTAATTCTAGCAACAACCTGAGAACTGTTCTACAATTCTATTAGAAGAAACAGTGTTGTGAATAGCACTTTATTAACATGAATGGCGAGGCTTTATTGACACATTCTGCGCGAGGCCAATTCCACGAGTAGCCCTTGAGTTTCAGACAGGCTATAACAGGGCTCTGCCATTAGTTGTACCGTGTGGCATTAGTAATAACCCTATTCAGGCTCTACACCTTAATTAGGCAGATACAAATTCTTATGATTGACTTGAACGATTTTACATTCGAGTGTCATTAATTCGATAGGCTATCGCCGGTTCATGCTTAATCTGATTGAATCCCAGCGTTAAGACGACGCTTAAGCTTTAAGTATCAATTTGCTAATGCTTTTGATTTCTAAAAAGGAATTTGTTTACAAGTAAAATTGTTATCTTGTTGTCAGTGTGACAGACCATGGAAATCCATCTAAATTTAAACAGGCCAACAAAATTATATATTGGTCACATCAAGCCCTGCACTTGGCCACAGTATGCATGATTGTTAATGTAAAGTAGGGCGCAAGAGATGGGCAATGTTCCCTGTATTTGTTGGGCTGCTGACACACTGTCTTGTCTCCTGTGCAAAACTTTTAAGTTGTGAAACTTCTGGTAGGCAATTAGGGAACACTAAGGCTGTATCAACTTTAGGTTACAGTTTCACATAAGCTATTGTGTCTAATTGAGTATATTGTGGGGTATATAAGAGTGCCTTATAAACAAAACCACTCGCAAACATCCTATAGCATTTTCATATAGAAATAGCTTTTGATTCAAACTATGTAGCCTACTTTTATCTGGTGTTCAGTGCAGGTATAGATTAAATTAAACGTTTTTGCATTATAGCCTGACATTTCATGATTTTGTTCTTCCCTGGTCTGTAAAGCAATGGCCCACCACTTTAGAAAATAAACCACTAAAATTAATTATAATTATACAGAGAATTAAACAATTCAGAACACTCTCTGCTCATGGACAGCATATCAATCAAGACAGTCTGTAAAATACACTGCCCAAAAAACATTAATGGAACACAAATCACACATCGGGTCTCATTGAAGGAAATATACTAAAGATGAAAATCTTTATTGTACTCTGTTTAATTTGTTGAGAACAAAATGACCAACCAATTTAGGGTTTGATTCAAATTCACATAGAAAATCAAAGTAAACAGTTTAAATCACAGGTTCTTCCAACTTGCGTGAATTTCATCATGTCAACGTGTGACTCAGTAATGTGTATGACCCCCATGTGCCTGTATGCACTCCTGACAACGTCTGGGCATGCTCCTGATGAGACTGGATAGTGACCTGGGGGATCTCCTCCCAGACCTGGATCAGGGCTTCAGTGAGCTCTTGGACAGTCTGTGGTGCTATTTGCTGGCATTGGATGCACAGATACACAACATCCTGGAAGTTCTGAACTGGATTCATGTCTGGGGAATGTGAGGCCCAGTCAATGGCACCAATGTCTTCGTCATCCAGGAACTGCCTACAAACTCTGGCCTCATGAGGCCGGGCATTATCCTGCACCAGCAGGAACCCAAGGCCCACTGCACCAGCGTAAGGTCTGAAGATTTCATCCCGGTAACTAACAGCAGTCAGGGTACAATTAGCTAGCAAGTGGAGGTCACTGATTCACTGCTAAACCGGTCATGCTAGATGATGTTGCAGGCAGCATAACGTTCACCACAGTGTTTCTAGACTCTTTCAGGTTGGTAATATGTGCTCTGTGTAAACCTGCTCTCATCTGTGAAGAGAACGGTGTGCCAATGGCAGACCTGCCAATTCTGGTGTTCTCTGGCAAATGCCAATCGAGCTGTATGTTGCTGGGCTGCGAACATAGGTCGCACTAGAGGACGTTGGGCCCTAATGCAACCTTAATGGAGTCTGATTCTGACAGTAGTCTGAAAAATGCACACCAGTAGCCCGTTGGAGGTCATTTTGTAGGGCTCTGGCTGTGCTCTTCCTGTTCCTCCTCCAAATGCTGGTCCTGCTGCTGGGTTGATGCACTTATATGGTCCTGTCCAGCTCTCCTCATGTAACGGCCCATCTCCTAGTATCTCCTCCTTGCTCTTGAGACTGTACTGGAGGTTACAGAAATCCTTCTTGCGACGGCACGTATGGATGTGCCACCCTGGAGTAGCCTGACTACTTTTACAACCTGAATGGGCTGCAGGTACCGCCTCATGCTACCAGCAGTGACAAGGACACTAGCAAAACGCCAAACTAGAGAAGAATCAGTCAGGAAGCATAAGGAGAGAGCAATTGTCTGTGGCCACCAACTGCAAAACCATTAACTTTCTTTGGGTTGTGTTGCTGTTGCCTCTCCAGTGCACTTTATATTGATTCACCCGGTTTGGAGCTTATGCTTCCTAACTGGACAGATTGATTTGGTGTTATACTGTGATGATGACATGTTCCCTTCATTTTTTTGAGCAGTCTACATCACTGCCCCTAAATTGCAATATCATTTTAAGTCATTTCCAAAACGTGAAAAAAAGACAACAATACATGTAAAATTAAATGTAGCAATATTTATACAGCAAGTTTTGCTTAGTAAAAACCCTATTAATGTCATCGATAGTTGTCATTTATCTTGCGTCAATGTAGGTTGCGTAGATGGATTGTTCGCCGTGGACAGACGAGCAAGTTAAATTTGTTGCATGTGCACTGCGACCAGATTGGTTGCCAACAAAATTTGACAGTCAAATAAAAAAGTTAAAGACTATTTACTTTTCCTTTGTAAATGTTGGACAATCACTCTAGCTGGTTGATGTTCTTGTGAAATACAGGTTGCTGTGCGTTCCTGAGGGAGGGTGAAAGCCTACCTGATGAATTGTTTGATTAGGACTGATCCCAAATGTAGGACTCCCGCGGTACACAGATATTTCTGGTAAAACATTCAGGTGTGTTTTGTTAAACAAACGATTTGTATTTAATTATATGTGCGCTCATGCTACTTTCTATAAACACACAGTCCAGTGACTGAGATGGACGATGTGGCACAAGGCATATTAGAATGTAGCCCTTCAGTAGCTCTTTTGGCTATTGGCTGATTTAGTATGAGTCATAATTCCCATAAAACCCTGCGGCAAAAATGGAAATGTGCATGTTTGCATTCTTAGGCCGTTCATGCATTTCTTAGGGGATTTTTAGAATAACTTCATGTAAGGTCTGTGTTTTGGGTAGGCTTACACAACTTAACCATTTTGATAACTGGGCAGATTTAGGATAGATAAGTTGTGGTCTTTGTGGGCTGATGGAACTAACCAATATGACTACAAATGATATGACTACAAATAATATACTTTAAGATCAAGTATGGGTTTATTTTTCTAGCATTGTTTAAAAAAATCTTGAGAGTCTACATTTCTAGCCATGACCAACAGATGACAGTGTTTCACAAAGAATGTTCACTCTAGGTCGCTTAAACTCTAGTTACGGTACATCCATCTTTTCAAAAGCACCCAGTCACGAACCCACAATTTTCACATGCGCATAACCACACACACTTTTATTATATTAATTTTTGATACTTTCTGTCAATATGAATGGATAATATATATATATATATATATATATATATATAGACCTAAGGAATGTTGTGTAGAGATGTCATGCATCAAGGAAACACTAACATGATCCTTAAAAAATTTGGTACAAAAACATTTAATGAAACATACGTTCAAATTATTTACAATAACTGGTCAAATCTAACTGTCGTTGATGAAAGCTCAGTTTAAATCGACGTAGGTTTTGACTAGTGAGCAGTGACCAAACATGGCTGCTGTTGTGTCACCCACCCTTGGACTGTTCACCCCAATCTCCTCCCTGACCTCTATGTATGGCTGACCTGGTTCCTCAGGTGGATAACGTCACACAGCACAAGACAGTGATGAGGGGTAACAAGGCCCACAGGGATGTGTGTGTGTGCACGCATGTGTTTGTGGAGAGGGGGGTAAACTGCCAGATTGAATGAATAATGCATGAATAATGTCCTACAGGTAGCATATACATGGCTACAATACAGCTTCCCGGCAACAGCGTGTAGCGTGTGTGCGTTGCGGTGGTAGTCTGATGCCAGCACCTCGTTTGCTGTCAAGTGCTTTAGGTTGGGGGGCTCATTATACCATGTCACCGTAATAAAGTGAAGATTATTTTATTTGGAGGGAAAAGCTACAGAAGATAAAGAACCTCTGCCATATGGAGACGTTTCATCTTAAATGAAAACATCTGGCGTCCCCTCTCTGGAACGCCACACAGAAAGGAGCTCAGTCACTCCTGGGGATAAGTTCATATTTAGCTTTCCACTGGAGAAAAATAATAAAACACCAGAGAAGAAATGGACAGGAGCTGAGAAAAAGGACAACCATTTCTCTAAGGTCTAATTTCTTCAAGTTTGGCTTGTTTCAGCACGAGGCCAGACGAGGTAGACTATCACATGACTAGGGAGCTTTCTTTGGATGTTTGTAGCAGCATATTGACTTACCTGATATAGAATGTTTCTCGGCTGACTACGACAAGGCCCAGGCTGATTCTTGGCCCACGACAAGGCCCTGGCTGATTCTCGGCCCACCACGACAAGGGCGTGGATGTTTCTCGACCCACCACGACAAGGCCCTGGCTGATTCTCGGCCCACCACAAGGCCGTGGCTGATTCTCGGCCCACCACGACAAGGCCGTGGATGATTCTCGACCCACCACGACAAGGGCGTGGATGATTCTCGACCCACCACGACAAGGGCGTGGATGATTCTCGACCCACCACGACAAGGGCGTGGCTGATTCTCGGCCCACTACAACAAGGCCGTGGCTGATTCGATGAGTCGCTGGGCAGAATGAGGAGTTGTATTGATCGTTGTCTTCAGGTTTTACTGCGCTGCACAGAGTTATGGCTCCTGTACTTCTCTGTTCGGTTCTGCTTGCCCAGGAGGAAACCGGACAGCTTCAGAAGTTAATGCCGTAGCCATAAACTAGCCCTTCCTCTTTGTGCAACACATATGTACACACACACACACACACACACACACTTTCCCAAATCATGACTCATAGACAGCACATGACCCAAAAATACATACACTGCATCAGAAATAATCGCAAATAAATTGTAAACAAAAAGATTGTTTAACGCTTCAAATCTTGATATTTCTTTCAAGATACGATCAAATATAGTGTATTTTTGTCATGCTATCACTTACTATATCCCACTGCCATGTAATCAATATAATTCTTTTCCCTGGACTCACAAAACCAGAACTGAAATATGAGTCAGTCATAAAGAGCCAGTATAATGTGAAGCCCATCTGTTTATTCTAAAAGCCTATCAATCTAGTATGTCAAATTGAGTAGACAGAACAGGGTTAGCCTCTAATACTGTACTGGGTTAAGTTTTGATCTGTGTAAATACTGGAGAATTCCGTTCTCCCTCCACATAGTACAACCCCCGATTGACCCCCATAATGAAATTTCGAAGAGAACTGTGGCTCTGTCTCCTGTGCATAGCTGTCTCATGCACAATGTCTCAGACACCAATAACTCTGAACAGATTCAAATGAAACTGACCATAGAGATAATGCATTTTCCAAATTACACTGTTCAGATGGGTACACTATAACAAACAATCTAAAATAAAAATGCTTCAAATGCACAATGTTTTTGACCTGGAGAGGCCTAGAAGCCACAGTGTCTCACACCCACTGTGAAATTTGGTGGAGGATCAGGGATGATCTGGCGATGCTTCAGCAAGACTGGAATTGAGCAGATTTTGTCTTTGTGAAGGACGCATGAATCAAGCCAGGTACAAGGTTATCCTGGAAGAACACCTGCTTCCTTCTGCTCTGACAATGTTCTCCAACTCTGAGAATTGTTTTTTCCAGCAAGACAATGCTCCATGCCACACAGCAAGGTCAATCAAGTTGTGGATGGAGGATCTCCAGATCAAGACCCTGTCATGGCTAGCCCAATCTTCACACCTGAACCCCATTGAAAACCTCTGGAATTTGATCAAGAGGAAGATGCGTGGTCACAAGTCATCAAACAAAGCCAAGCCACTTGAATTTTTGTGCCAGGAGTGGCATAAAGTCACCCAACAGCAATGTGACAGACTGGTGGAGAGCATGCCAAGACACAAGACACAAAAAATCAGGGTTATTCCAGATTTCAGTTAAAACATTGATATTTTGTTGTTGAAAAATAAATCTGAATTTGTTTTCTCTGCAGTATATGAGGTCTGAAAACAATACATCTTTTGGTTGTTGTTATTTTCTAGAAATAAATACATTATTTACACAATATTTTGGGGGGGAATTTGGGAGTACTGTTGTCAGTAGCTTATAGAATAAAACAAAAATGTTCCTTTTACTCAAACGCATACCTATGAATAGTAAAATCAGACTAACTAGTTATTTTGCAGTGGTCTCTTAATTTTTTTCAGAGCTGTAAATCAGTCAATGATAGATGTAGTGCAAAACTTCTTGGAAACACTGTCAGACCCAAAATATGCAAGAACATTTATATGTATTACTTTGTGAAGCTGTAATGCATACTTTCTATCTTCTGATCTGAAATGTTGCGCACATGCTAAGGAATATGGCTCTGGCTAAACCACATATTATCTTAGACACCCCTTGCACAATTCTGACTAAACTGGGTGAGTGATGTGTTTTCACAGAGATCCAGATTTTATGAAATTACTCTGAACTAGAGGGATGACATGTCTTTCGTGGGGGACAAAATATTTACAGTTGGCTTGTTTATTCGTTGGTCTTGTGAGTCAGAAAGGAAATCAAACTGCAACTATTGGATTGGTGGTCAAAATTAGGTTTGTCTCCAGATGTTGAGAAAAAATTGGGCTGTAGTACAAGTACTTTAATTATACCCCCATATGGAAGACTGCTGCTCCTTGGTCAGTCAGTATTCTCTGAAGCCAGACAATTAGTCTTGCAGCCAGAAAACAATGCAAACATAGACTGTTGTTGGTGAACTATTGTTTAGGGCAGTTACTTCATAACAGCAGAGCCTGAACCAGATGTCGATTTCTTTCTCAATTAATCCCCCCTTTTCTTCCTCAATTAAGTCCCCCAGACCTCCTAACATAACACCACCACCATTTAAACATTTACTTGGCCAGATAGGGTTGCTGTGGCAACAGGCAAAAAGCATAAAAAAACGAAAAAACACAGGAAGCGAATATACATTCCCTTGGTTGGAATGTTGCAGTGCAGGGTGCCTTTAGAGTGAACACTGCGGCACTGTCACTGTCTGCAGTATTTGATTTGGTTACTCATCACATTACAAGGTGTGGCACAGTTGATGTCAAGATGCAAGTAGGGAGGTGTAAAGGACAATTATTAAATGTGTTTTTATTATTAATAATAATAGTATCTCTTTCATTAACATTGCAGGTACATAATAAAAAACGAAATGAATCAGAAATAGGAGAGACAACAGAACCGAAAGCTTGCCTCAGAATTGTGAAAGTGCCTGGAATATTTCTGTGCTATATATTATTAATTATTATCATTATTAATACCATTATTATCGTAAAACAAAATTGCCACTCACTCTGAAAATGCAAACATTGTTTTTTATGAATGTGGCTAGATTGTCTTCATCTTATTATAATTTTTGATTTATGTACACAATGTCATAGAATACAAGAAAACCACTGAAATACGCTCCTTTACAGAGCCCGCTCTCTCAAAATGTATCAAAAGCTACTGTTTGTTTTCTGCGGGTTCAGGTATGACAGTCGGAAATTGACATTCCTCTTAATGATATACCAAGCCCCCAACCAAGTAGGCCACAGAACATTGAAGAAAAAGACCAACACTTTGAGAAGTTAAACCAAAGGGTCGTCATTTTGGCAGACCAGAAGAGATTTAGGAAACCGTTAATTGGTTTTCTCATTGCGTATAGGTTAACTCACTTTGCATAATGTGTGGCTCTACAGGCAATTAAATACACTCTCTCACTGTGTCTCTTGAGAAGCTGCTAGCTCAATGAGGTATCAGTTTAACAATGATACAATGTTGGATTCTATCTAGAAAATCGATCCGATCAAATCCTGTAAAATATTGTATTGTACTTCATAGGATTACTCTCACAAGAAGTATGTATGACATGATGATTGGGTTTATGAGTGCACAGTCTCTTTTTCCCTTAGATGTTCTCTTGGAGACATTAGCTCAAATCATGGCAACATTTCATTGACATGCATTGTATCAGGACCGGCCCACCACAGGTCTAATCTCACCTCTACAATGCCTCTCAACCAAGCTTTATATCCTGGTAAAGAATGACGTTGGGGTCTTTTAAGTAACTCTAGTTGCTTTATTGGACTTCATGACATCATATATTGGCCAATCAAAAAAGAAAAGAGAAATCTATGTAAAGCCCTAAAATGTGGATCATGTGGCGGATTTCTGATATTTCTTCTTCAAAAGCACAATTTAACTTTGGTCTCACTTGCTTGAAAATAATGAGGATAATGTTCACTTTCTTGTAATATTTTGGACCACTCGAAAGTTGAAGGGTTTTCAATCGAATTTTAGAGGAATCAAAATGTACACTTGCCTAGCTTGCCACTAATTGTAGAGACATTTCTCTCGGGTCGAATAACATGATTTGCTCCTGTATTTTGGTCCCTTTGAATAGTCAAAGACAGTCACGTGGTATGCAAAACATTTCTTCTTATAGGAACATACGTATGACAATAACACTGAACATATTGTAGAGGTCAAATGTGTTCATTGTGTCATTCTTTTAAAATGGCTGCCATCCTTCTTCATAGGGAGCAAGGATGCACTACTTCAAGGTTACCCGATAGTTATGTGCGGTGGGAGAATGAAGATATTTATTATGAATTTGCTTTGAGAAATGTCTTCTGATGTGTGAACTGTGTTTTTTCTTTAAATACACTGACATAGTATTTCATAGGTTGAATACATATCTAGTTGCTATGAACACTCCTCGGTGATGAAAAAGTCTTGGAAACACAAACATACATTGCCCCATTCAATAATGATATTAGGACTTAATGAAAACATCTAAAATACATTTTTTTCTCCTTTTTTTATCTTTCGAGTAAGATAAGACATTTAGTGAAGGACTCAAAAATCCACTTTGTCAGCTATGCAATTAAAGAACTACATAGCAAAATAATGTAGAAAACTGAATGCATGTTTCTCTATTTCTGTCATTAGTGGGATGAAAATATGAATAAGTATGTATTTCCAAGCAAATATTGTTGTTACAAAAATATAATTTATCATAAAATAATACACATCATTGTTTTTAGGGTGATATACTTCTCTGTTAAACTGAACAGCAAGGCTGTATTTTGAAAAGAAAATGTCACTTATATTTGTGAGAGATGCAACACTTGCACACCAAGTCTAGCACCAGTCTCTATTGTCACCTGATTGGTCGGTTCATCCATCCGTCGCTTGCATACTCTCAGGCCTCTTCATCTTTTGCATAATCTAGTTTTGTTTACTTGTCCCTATAAAAGAAGATTCCATCTATCTTACCTTACCCAGGCCACCAAAAAAGGACATTTCCTTTCAAATTAAAGATGAAACTTTTCACCTACAATGCCGTAACTGTTAAAAAACAAATATTTTCAAACAATACCTGTTCCACTTTAAGTCAAAATCAAAATGACTACATTTCAGCCGAATAGACCTCACAGACCAATTCACTCTTTCGTAACCCTGCCACCAGAAAATAGTACCGAAATCAAAACAGACATAGACATTCAATGATTAAAACTAGTCAAAAAAAAGAAAAAGAAAAAATACTGATGCTACAAAGAAAAAATATGTACAAGACCCTGTTTTCCTTGAGTTTCTGGGTAAATTAACATAGGGCGTTGGCGTGTGTGTTGGTGTGTACAGGCATTTCAAACCAAACTGGTTCTCTTTTTCCCCGCCGAATCCTCCTTAGTCATTGTCGAACAACAGTTGTCTCAGTCTGACTGAATCATTTGTTCCGTGTGGTTGACGTCCCCCCCGTCCGTCACCCCCCCGCGAATCCTGGGGCCAATTCCACGGAAGCGTCTCCGGTGCTCCAAGTGTCTCCGTGTCACCCTCGCTGCCGCGCGATCCGCCGGCTCCTCCCTCCCGTCCGCGTCCACGTCGGTCCCCGCGGTGGCCTGGCGCCGTCACCAGATGACGCTGGATATGCTGGTCTCGCGAGGCAGCAGTGGAAGCATGGCGTTGTTGGCCTGCGCCTCCTCGATACTCTGCTCCCGGCTGGACTTGGCGTGACCGTGGGGCCTCTGGCCGTTGATCAGAGTCATGGGGATGTTGCAGTAGGTGTGCTGGTTTCCCATGGTCGACAGGGAAGGCAGCGTGCCTCCGGCCGGGATGTCGTACTCGTAGCTGCGGTAGTAATGTTTCTGCTGCCTCATCTGGGTGTGGTAGTTGAGGGTGGAGTTGTGGAAGTTGCTCCTCAGGTCCGGGTGCGCCGTGGCCATGGCGGTCGATGTGGCCGCCGCCATGGAAATAGCCGAGACGGTCTGGAGCTCGCTGAACGGTCCCTGCTCGCTGACGTCCAGCACCTGCTCGTGGCTGATGATGGGTTCCATGTGCTTGAAGGGCATCTCGTACTGCAGCTGTTTCCAGAAGGCCGAGCTGAGCTTGTTGCTCTTGGGGCCGCGCCACTTGATGACCGTCAACGTCTTGATGGTGTGTTTGAGCGCCTCCACCTCTTGGTAGTTCATAATGCCGTGCAGCTCGGCGCACTCGATCAGGATCACCTTGATCTCCCCGGTGACCAGCATGTTCCGGAGGCGGGTCTCCAGCTCGAAGATGCTCCACCCACGGCGCACCACGTAGTTGGGCGTCATGACGATGATGAGGCGCTTGGATTGGTCCACGCAGCGTGCCACGTCCTCGATATAGGCTGGAGAGAGGGGAAGAGAAGGAGATCGATCGAAAGTGGGAGAAGAGAGAAAGAATGGGAGAGAGTTGTGGAAAGGAAGGGAGAGCGTGAAGGTGAGTGAAAGAAATGGAGAAAAGGAGATTATAACTGATACAATAGAGGTTATAAATGATTATAAATGAGAAGCTGAATATATGAATAAAGCTTTTGTAGTCTACTCTGTGTACAGTGTGTAATATGTAGTATAACATGGCTGGTTTACACTTGATGGCGTTTTACTATCTATACAGGACATTTAAACGTGTAATGTTCCCCTTTAAATCTAATGCATAATAATACACAGAACATGCATCTTACATTAAAGAAAAGCCCATAGTGAGAAAAACCGAGGCAATGAGAAACAAGCAAACACAAGGGACAGAAACACAACCTCCAATCTAATTTGTCCTATTCGACCACATAGCCTGCTTGTGTCGTATTCTAACCTGCTGCTGTAATGGGCACATGAGAGACTCACAGGAACAAAATAACTCAAAAGTGACAGCAGTCCGTGACAGATTGATCCGTGGCTGCTGCAGGTATGTCAGGGAGAGGGAGAGAGATTGAAAGTAAAAAAGAGCTTGGTTGGCTCGTCTTGCTTGTGTGGTTATGTGTACGTGTGGGGAAACACATTGTAAATACGCTGTAGAAACTGCCCTTTCCAAACACAGCGTTTAGCTTTGTCGCTTGCCCTACAAGCTGGAAGAGCAATGCCTGCTTAAGCCATCTTTTAGTGGGGCTACAGTGAGGTACTGTCAGGAACAAAGACAGAGGGCCTCCCCACAGCACAGGTCGACGGGATTAACTAAGCTTCCCTTTCAAATCAAATGGCTCCTAATGTGAGGGTTGCAGCGCCCTGAACAAACGCATCCCTCTCTCTCTCTCCCCCTGTGCGGCCCTCTACGTCTCCCTCACTCGCCCTCCCTCTCTCTCCTCTCCCTGTGACCCATGGGAAGGTTGAAACTCAAATGGCCTTTTCTCTTCCGTGCCTACGGCGGAGCTGAGCCCGCGGGCATAGAGAGCCCCAGAGCGGAGCGATTAGAGGGGAGCCCGGAGCAACAAAGCCCTCCCCTCACTTTACAATGATAAGTCATTCTGGATCTCCTCTGTTACCGACCCTTAACAAGGCCCCTTTTCATCCTCTTTTCTCTCTCGCTCTCTGTCTCTGCCTCCCTCTCTCTCGCTCTCTGTCTCGGCCTCTCACCCAATCCCTGTCTCTCTCGCCCTCTTTGTCTCGGCCTCTCTCACTCGCTCTCTCCTTAATCTCTGGCAGCCTACGGTTTTTCCTCTCTGATGGTCTTCATAGAAAAGCACAGTGTTCGGGGCTGCGGTTGGTTGCTGACACAAGCAGTGGGAAGTGACTGGGGGAAAGAGAGTACCTCTAAGCAGTCTTGAATCATCCTGGAAATGATCATTGGTGAAACCTAAACATAAATAGTTTCACATTTAAAACGTGTGTGATCAGGTAGATTTGCAGAAAAGGCATCAGAGAAAGTTCAGTCAGGGGACTTGAGATGACTTGTGATAAACTGTGCTTAGTTTTGCTCAACTCTGGGCCTTTTCTTTTCCAATGATAACGAAACACGTTTATCCCAGCTTAATAGGGGACTTGTGGCATCAGGGTTATCGTTAACCATTAACAAAATCAATTTTATAATAACGCATTGGCTATGAAGCATCATTTTCACTGAATTCTTGATGCGCAAACTTGGCCCACTTTGCCAATGTTTTGTAATGTGACAAATAGCTATACGGCAGAGGAGACCACATGTCAATAGAAGGTCAGTTCTAGGCCTGCGTTTGTGCCACTTATCCCCCATTAACATAGTCCCATTAATAACTCAAGTCAAACTGATTCAAATCTGAAAATGGAATGAAACTGAGAGGAAATCAACAGTAACCATGGAAATGTGACTGAGACGAATGCGACGGAAACGAGCAAACGCAGGGGAAGGTAATCAAAGGAATAGCCCTGAAACAGTGTTAGGGATCATGATGCGGAATCATTTATCGTGATCCTATCACAGGTGCAGAGTGTGACGTTTGATTGCAAGCTGCAAACTGCAGTCAAACACGCAGAAGCCCGTTCGAAATCCCGTTTAAGTGGCTGCGAGACAGCTATCGTAAAAGACGTGATTACGGCTGGATCAAAGAAATATAATTACAAGCTTGATTTTCTACTAATTAGACATTTTCAGCTGTACCAACGATCAATAGCTCAATACTTCATGCTGTTACATTCAGATGAACATGTTAAAGGGATAGTTCACTCCAAAGTCAGATGTTCACAGGGCACAGCAAGATGTTAAGTGAACATGCACATAACAAACAACAACAGTAGAAGTGTGTATGTGTGTATATCCTTTTCGCATGATAAGGCACAAAACTTACTTCCGGTTGGGATCAAGTCCCTGTCTGGAATGAACAGCTTATACCCATAATGCTTCTCGAGAACATCGGGGAGGATCTCCAGTGCAAAACGCTCTTCCTCACGTGTCTCCTGACTCCACTGGTCTGGGTCCACTTTGGTGTAGGACAGATATGCGTCATAGTCCTTGTTATCTACAGGAGACACACAGAAAACCCAGGTCCATTAGTTTACCAGACGAGTTAGTGGCCATAGATTTGACCTTATACCTGCTGCATTTTTTAACAACTAGGCACCTAATGGAGCTTTTGGGATTTGCGATCGACTGCCGTGGTTATTTTTCGTCATATGATCTATCGGCGTCATAAGCAGGACTTTTCATTGGTCTGTTTTCCCTGACCTGGGCCTGTGGTCGGTTGCCGAAAACCTCGACAACGTCGCAGACCGTCCACGTGCTTGGGTTTATGGCATCTTAGCTCTCGGCTGCGTAGCGAAATAGTAGAAAGAGACATGACACCTGCGTCAAATGGACTGACCTTTCCTGTCAGCTCCCGCTGCTCTTCTGGGTTCATTTCATTACAATCCAGCCTGCATTGCCAAACAATGTCACTTCGCGATCGCCAGGCAAATTAGAACTGCCTTGTTCCTTGTTACTGGGCTGAGGTAGGAAACCGAGCCATTCCCAAGGCACAAAATGGCTCCGATCCATATGCCATCCGTACGGCAGCCAGGCACATGAAAGACGTGATTGATGCCGGATTTAAAAGGATTAAACGGTGAGGAGAAAAGCCTAACATGGGAGGTGATGGCGGTAATGTTTCCAGTGCGCGGGAGGGAGCCAATCGGAGCGGCCCCGGCGTCACTGCGCTTCAGTGAGACACAAAGCAGGAAACTGCGGTGGTGTGCCAGAGGATGTGGAACAGCGAGAAGAGAGGAGTCGTCCAGGGACAACAGACAACACTGGCCTTTCTCTCTCTCTCTCTCGCTCTCCCTCTCTCTCTGTCCCTCAGGTAAACTCATTAGAGGGGAAGGGGTTTAAACTGGCGCTCCTCTTATTATCGCAGGAAAAGGGATAATCTGCAGACGACTGCCCTTCAGACCCTCATACCTGCTGGAGGGGAGCGGAGAGATCAGTATAGGCTCCATAAAATACAAAGTAGGCCTGCAGAGGATGGGTGCGGGGAGGAGAGAAGATGAGTGAAGGAGAAAGACTGCGGAGGGAAGGAGAAAAAAATGAGAGAAGCCAGGGGGAGATTAGGTAACAGTAAAGTGCAACGGCCCCTTTAAGAGTAAAACACATGTAGGTAGATCCGAATCTATTTCAGTACAACGGAATCACTCATCGCTGAGTGGTTAGCATGTGAAGGAGAGTTAGAGGGGGAGGGAGAAAGAGAGGACGAGAGAGAATGAGATAGAGAAGAGAGAGGGATAGATAGGGTAAGAGGGTGGGAAAAAGAGAGGACAGGACACAATCAGAGAGAGAGGAAGGAATAGAAGGATTGAGAGAGGAAGGGAGACAGGCAGTGAAGCAGGTGGGGGGTAGTTTTGGACAAGGAATAATCAATCTCCAGCAGTCGCTCCTTCCTCTCCCGCCTCTCTGAGGTCCAACAAGGGGAACTTAAGAGAGAGTAGAAGAGGAGAACCGTGTCCATCCTCCATGTTCCACCTCCCTCATCATCCATCCATCCCACTCTGTGAGTCTAAAAGAGAGGCCCTGACTGACACATCCATCCACAGAAGCATGTGCATCCTGGCAGGACCAGCAACCAGGAGTGAACTTTTCAACTCGCTCTTACGAAGATTATTCAGGGACTTTTAGTTGGACAGTTTGGGCTCCTTCAACACTGTTTTTAATAACGAAACCTTCGTTTTCCCTGAGAGCGAAAACAAAAAATTTTAAAAGTACGCTTAGTGGGACTTGGCAAAATATGTTACGTTTATAAAACCACCCAGAATTTGTTAGTTAAGTTGGCGCTTATTATCGAGTTAAACTTACTGCAATGATTTAAATAACGTGAATTCACACTAAGTTTAATAATGAAGGTAACGGGAGTTCAGGTCACACATCAATAAGCTCATGCATCTGAAGGAATGTCTTGTCACTAAACATTTCTGGCAATCAACCGCACAAACGGAGAAGCCGATTCTCCGGCTGATGTCAGACACAGAGAAGGGGCCTGGGGGGACAGGGCTCTCTCGAATGACTTGTGATTGTGATGAAGTACACGTCCTTGTAGCCAATGAAAAACAAACTTGAGGTGTGATTGGCTGGGGCAGCGGGGGGTAAAATCCGGGGGGGGTAATCATAGAGGTCCTCAGTGTGGAAGAGAAAGTATGTGTCTCTCTTTGGGGATCTACAGGCATCACTGTGGCTTATTGAAACTGATCTCAATAAACGGAGAGCAAATTGAAAATCTGTTTCCCCCTGTTCTCCGCTGACTCGGGTGGCCCAACTAAAGGAGAAAATTGCCATTTGGCGTTAGGTTTCCGGCGCGGTGTCCGTTTCCTCTCCTTTGTTGCGCCAACATTTTTTATATCTGCCTTGAAGCCATCTATTATTGTAAAGCCTCCACTTCTGGCGCAAAGCCCAACACTACAGGCTTGGTAATGACTTTCATAGAAATGTCTGATGCGTCTACCATCAAGGTGGTTGGAGACAGAGGTGTGTAGGAGGAGGCAACAAAATAAGGCAGAGCGGTGGAATACCTTTCAGTCCTAATGATCCTCTCCAGTCACCACATGGCTTCCTTCAGACACTCCGAAAGTAATCTTGTTAGCAAAATTCATTCTTGCCCAAGCCTTTCACTCGAAAGACTCATTAAGGGAAAACAAATGAAACATCCAGACCAGATTGATGAATTGTCATCCTTAAGCTATTCTCTATTCTTAACTCATCTATGCAATTAGAATATATTGCAGTTCAATTTAAGTGCCCAAGAGGAGTAATTTCTATGTTAAGTTGTTATTTGCTGGGGAAAAAAGAGGGTTTTCCTGCTTTCAGTTGAAAGTCTTCCAAGCTAAGGTGACAACTAAATATTCTGTGGAACTGCTAAGAATCGAAATCAAGACCACAGTAACAACAGGGAACCCAGACAGGCTAGTGGTTGTAGTGTTGGGGCAGAAACTAAAAGGTAGCTGGTTCAAATTTCCAAGCTGACAATGTGCAAGATCCATTGCCTTGCCCTTAAACAAGGCACATGACCCCAACTGATCATGTAAGTTGCCCTGGATAAGAGTGGCTACTAAATGGTGACATTGTAGATACAGCAAACCATATTGACAACAGGCTAAGCTCAAGACGTATTGAGTGTAACCATACTCCTTTTTGGTAATCTCAAGAAACCTTTAAATGCAATTCTACAACATTCTACAAATAAGTAAAGTCTCTTGGACAGCATGACAGGCTAGTTCTAGACTGGTCTTTCCACCATTGTTCAAAATGCAATGAGGACATGCATATGATGATTCAAAGCTTAGTGAATTTATTCAATACCGTTGAAGAACAAAGACAGAGGAACATGACGAGCATTTCAGATTAGTTAAGAGAGACTAAGCGTGTCATAGGCTTGTACTGGGGTTAAATTGCAAGGTTAAATTAGGAAGGATGTGGTGTTCTGGGTGAGAGACTATCAGAAAACAGAGGTGATTAAGGAAAGGGAACAGGTGTGGATGAAAGAGGTGCGGCCTAGGGTCATTATGACCAATTGGGACTCCTGTGGGTGTGCCATGGCCTTTCACCACAGCCTCCCTCTAATTACTGTAAGGAATTAGTGTAATGTGGAAAGGTGGTGGACTGAAAGCTGGTTGGAACATCTGGAAGGAATGAGGAGATGGAGCCGCTGCAGGTGAGCCATCAGACCGACATGGGGTTGGCATCTTCGGTTGCCTTGTAAGTGCGTAGGGCCACCCTGTCCGAAAACTCCACGGACCGTTGGTAAAAGTTCCGGAAGAGGTCGGCGCTCTCCGAAGGCCACAGGGGTGGAAAGAAGCGTCTCATCGTCCCTCAAACCAAATGGGTTCGGCCTGTCTGCAAACTGAGGAAGTTGACATGCCACAGGAGGTGGGCTTACAGAGGGTAGCTTGGTCCCTGGAGCCGAACGGCTTGGGTGGTGGAACGCTGGCCACTGGAGAGGGAAGGCCCGCAGGGGGGGGGTTGCTTGGCTGCTGGAGCTGGGGCGGCCTCTTACTGGAATCAGACGGCTCTTAGGACTAAAACTGGATTGGTGGTCCATATGAAGGAAACCTGGTGCGCTTGGTGGTTGTTTCGGGATAGGTTGGTTGGAGGGATTGGAGGAAACAGAGCCTGGATGGGATAAATGCTTGATGGATGTCTTCTGTAACCTGTTTCTTTTTACCAGTAGATCATGATGCAGAGACTTCAGTGACTCCTTTTGTGCCGTGAGGAAGGGCCAGAAGACGTTCGTGAAGACTGGCTCTCCGGTTCCACTGCAGAAACCATAAGCTCAAAACATAATACGAAGGAAAACGAGGGACCGTTGCTTTGTTTGTCAGCTAGGTAGCGTTGGGTTGTTGCTACCGCCGTGCTCAGAATGGCAATGAAGAGATGGAGATGAGGAATCCAAATTTAGGGTATTTAATAAATACAGTGGAACGAACACATGGGGGAAGGTTTGTAATGAATTGGAAGGTTGAGGGTTGAGGAGTTGGGGCCTGTGAGGCCTTGGCTAATAAGGATGCAATGTTGAATAAGGAAGGATGTAGTGTTCTGGAAGGGAGACAAGAGGGAACTGTATCAGGAACACATAACATAAAGGTGCAGCCATGACAAAGTAGTGCCAGGTGACTATGGGGAGTATAAGGGCTTAAAATGTGATTACGAACACAGTTGCTGCGCAATGGCATCATCATTAGCATATCCTTAGCATATGTGAGGTCACAGATACAGTTACGGCGACATTCTTGGCACCCTCAATGTTGGTGAGCAAAAAAGGCAGTGTTAAAATGCATAATTCAAATGCTGAGCAACGTTGTAGGCAATTTCCGAACTAAAATTACTCAGTTAAAGAAATGTCCAGTTCAGTCACGTTTCTTAAGGAAACCCTATGAAAAGTCTAATGGAGGTACTGTCTGCGTAAAGATTGCTTTTTGTACCTTTTTAATCATATTATTGGTGAGGTGGCATCCTGTGAGACTAAAGGTGTGGCTTAATGGTTGACAAAAATACATCTTGTTCATCACGATAAGTTTGTACATTGCCAATTAAATAAAAGTTCAATATGGAGCATATACTGTAATATGGATGAACTTTTACCTATCAATTTTGATGTGTAGTTATTAATGAATTAACTAACTTATGTATCTAACTTATTCACAAGTTCAACTTTTAAACCAACACAACAGCACTCTTGCGGAAAGAGATAAAATGCAGAATCAAGGCTTTAAAACACCTGTACAAGAGTCCTTTAGTCCAAAAAGGAGCTTTTTATGGCCCATTCTTTACCGTATTGCCCTGGGACTTTACAGAGTTGATTGCGTTTAAATTGTGGTTCATAGAATGATACTAAAAACAGTGTTGTCCCAAAAACATACATTCATGGACATCTATTTTACTTATTTTATTAGGGCAGAACACCCTCGTTAGCGCACAAAAACGCTTTGTCAAGTGTAGGAAATATCTTCTCACTGTCGACAGGTGTGTTTAATAAAACATCTCCAGTCCAACACCCTTTGATCCCACCAATGTAGTACGGTCTTGTGGATGTCGGAAATAGTTTCAGCACAATGCTTTTGGTTCTTGATGGGGGAATGAGATATCTCTTCCCAACTAGGCAATCATTCCTTGTAAGTGTCATAGGTACAACAAAAGGGTTTTGTTCTCTTTTCAGAAATAGGGTTTATGAGAAAGAAAAGTCACGGAACTCTCAAGTAGAGGACGGGCCGTCCAACCGTTCCCTCCTGCTGACTTCACCGAAAGTAAAAATGAGGTATCTATTCTGGCTTTGGCATTTGCATGGGTTCTTGAGAAGGTCAAACACCTTGCTTGGCCTGACAATCCAACAGAACGGAAGAACACGAAAAAGATTCACTTTACTGAGTGACCAAAAATATAAACAGCATGGATTATATATTTGAATAAATGTTCTTAAGTTCATAAGCCACACCTATACTACAGAGTTCAATCACGAACCACTGACTAGAAATGGTTCTAGCGAGATCTCCAGGTTTTCCATGAGAATTTTCAGTGTTCCTAAAGTCAAACTACTTTTTTACAATAGGTATCCACAGGCTTGTGTAAAATAAACATCTCTGGGTATTTAAATTTGCTGGTTGACATCAAATAAATACTATTTGTGGACTCCAAATAGCATGTTGGCATGAAAGTGTTATGTTATTTTAGAAATGTTGATTTTGGGAAACTTAAGATGCCACATTGTTCTAAAATTCTCAATTCTAAGCACTTGCTCTTTTCTTTGCCTTTTGAATCCTCTTTCTCACTGTGCATTGGGACAAGACACACTTAGTTCCAATAACACAGACATTTACAGTACAACGAGTTACATTGGTATACGACATAGCTCAGTATTTGTATTATATATTGTATGAAGTGTTTTTGCTCATCTATATCCAGAGTGTCAAAATATCTTGACCTGACTCCTTAAGGATAAAACATAGGCCAGAGCAATAGGGCAGCAAATTATTCATATTTAATGTCTACATTCTCCAGTTCTACTTTATTGCACGAAGGCAGCTACGTCATCATTTTACACAAGCAATGAAGGAATGAGGGAAGGAAAAAAGGAAGGAACATAGGAATGAAGGAACGAACATCGGAATGAAGGAAGGAACAAACAAAGGAACAAAGGAAGGAAAGAATAAGCGAAAGAATGAAGGAACAAAGGAAGGAACAAAGGTAGGAACAAAGGAAAGAAGGAAGGGAAGAAAGAATGAACAAAAGAATGAGGGAACAAAGGAAGGAACAAAAAAAGGAACAAAGAAAGTAAAAAAGGAACGAAGGAAGGAACAAAGGAACGAAGGAAGGAAAGAATATACAAAATAATTAAGGAACAAAGGAAGGAACAAAGGTAGGAACAAAGGAAAGAACAAAGGAAGGAACAAAGGAAGGCAGGAAGGGAAGAAAGAATGAACAAAAGAATAAGTGAACAACAGAATTAGGGAACAAAGGAAGGAACAACGGAAGGAACAATGGAAGGACCCAAAGTTGCTGTGGCATTTTTAAGCCCAACAAAATCTGATGCTCAGGGAGAGGCATGCAGGCTAATATTGGAACCGGAGAGAAGAAAGAGGGTAAAGGTGATTAGAAATAGGAAACAGGTGTGGGGTAATTTGGAGCTGTTCAGAGTAATACGTGAGTTGTGTTATGAGCCTATATGTAGGACACACATGTAATGCTGTTGGCCCTAGTGTCAGGCAAGAGAGTATCTTACCTCCGTCTATGTCCTCACTGCCAAAATGGTTCCTGTAGAACAGCATGAGCTCAATCCTGTAGCACTTGTAGAGGGTGACTAGGCAGATCAACAACAACAAGATGGCTCCCAGACCTCCAGCCAGCTCCACAGTGTACATAAGTTCTGCTGGAAGATGGAAGGTTGGGAGAGTAAGATGACAGCGAGAGAGAGACAGAGTAAAGGAGTGAGTTAATTAGTGAGTGAGAGAGAGGAGAGAAGACAATGTTTACTTCATTAACCTTTATCAAACCCAAAAAGCAAGCACATTCACCATATACTTCCTCATGTTGTCATTGCTTAATGGTAGCAGTATCATCTCTGGATAATTCATTATGGCACAAGAGGCATAATATGTTATGATTCAGGCTTTCTATTTAATTGCATAAGAAGTATCTGTTAAGCTAGCTGTTAGCATGCTAGGGGTGCTAGTTACAACTCAATTTATCGTCAACAATGCTAAGTAACCATTCCATGTCTTTGGTCTCTTAGTTTATTAACTATTCTTTAGGTTGCCAAAACTTGAGGTAAAAACCTACATTGAGTGAAAAACTTCTCCAAAGTCTTATTATAGGTGATAGACTTGCATATAGGTGATGTTTGGACCTCAGCAACACAATCATACATTGACCGCCCCAGTTTTGGCCCACACCAAGTCAGGGACTGATGGTCATTTACTCTCCAGTTGAAAAGGGAAGCTTCATTTAAGGTGTGAGGATAATGCAAAGCTGTATGGGCAATAAACACAACTCAATGTCTGGTTACCCCAACTCATTGCTCTGACAACGTTACCAACATTTTATGACATACCCAGAGATCTTTGTAAATATTCTGGATCTGAATCCACCCTTCATTCAAAAACACCCCTCATTTTGTCCTTCAAATACTTGTTTTAATCAAACATAAAAACAGACAGGAAATGGTAGAATAAGGTATGAGCCTCTTTTCTGGCACATGAAAACAAAGAAACAGACACAAGTACAACAAGGCCATCAAAAAACTAATTACAAACAAACATTTTTTCCCCAGGGACACACAAAGCTGTCATGGCAGGCATTAGATTGGGAAAGCATATTTGTTAACTTTTTGAATTAAATTCCAAAGGAACATTGCCAGATATATTTAAATGTAAAATTTTCACCCCGCAGAATGCACCACAAGCCATTCTTTATTTCAGGGCATTTCCATCTTTTTTCCCTAAACAATAAGTCTTATTTCAAAACCAGACTTTAAGACCGAAACTGTCATTGAGGTCTGGTCAATCTTCCTAGAGCCACTGAGACTTCCAAGATAATCTGCTGGGGATTTGCGTCCATTGGAACCTCCAGTACTTAAGCCAGATGAGATGCTATGCAGGCAAAGCTGCGGAACAGTGTGCCATTGTAAGCCATAGGGGAGAAGTTTAAGGAACATGCAACTGAATCTAGTCTTGCAGTAGTGTCGCCTGCGTTAGACACCGTGCAGACCTGATTGAGCAGGAATGAATCTCTTCCGAGCCATCGCAATTCCAATCCCATATAAGTATTCCAGTCTCCAGTTCCTGCTTGCATTCCGTTGTGAAATAATGTGTGGGGAGTGCTTGTGATGGATTCAAATGTTTCATACAGACATACATTTGCTTGAAGTTGACCACATTTGGAAACACAAATAACACCCTCCATTTTGACATCGCACAAACAACTTCAGTTGTGTATTTAGAGCAGTACAATGCTACAAACTGGGTCGGAACAGAATCCCAAGGCACTCTATTCGGCACACAGGGAACTTCCCTGTGCAGGGAAGAAGGATGCAGCCTTGGAGAGAGGTGGATCGAACTCTTCTACTCCCCCAGGCATCCATCAACCTCTCTGGGCTGACAGGATTTCAGAGAAGTCATCAACAGCGAACCGCACGAAACACTGATTGCAGTAACTACACTCCTGCTGATTTTATCCACATCTTAGGGAATGACTTATATTGTGGGTCACGTGGACTGAAAAATGAATGCCCTCCTGCCAAAGTGATACATTTTCAGATGAATGTGTAGTCATTTGCGAATTGCGTAGGTTTTATAACAGCATGTCGAGTAGGTCACACCTGTTTGTGTTCAGTAACAAAGCGACAAGCAACGGTCTACATATGGTTAATATGTAGACCGTTAATATACTATAACCTACTTTCCTTGCAACAACGAGAACGTTTTCATCACTGTTACTATGAAGTATAACTATGAAGACACTGGCTACCTGCAGTGACCTAAACTAGCCAGACAGTTCAATGCAATCATACTCTACAGTTTCATTTAAAAGTCCTTATTTTCCATTAAAACATACATAAAGTGAGTTTCAATACAAAATATATCAAAATGAATGGGAAATAGTCATTGACAAGTTTAGGTTAAAAAAAAAAGATTCAAAGAATTATTATTCAAAGAATCCTAAATTTTCAGCAATTACATCCCTGCAGATCTTCGGTTTAGTAGTTGTGAATTTGTAAAGGTAATCTGAAGAAATGTCAACCCATGCTTCCGGATGCAACTCCACCAAGTTGGATTGGCTTGATGGGCACCTCTCATGTACCTTTCGGTCATTGTACTGTTGTTGGAGGATATTGGCTCCAATCAAGGGCCATCCACAGGGTATGGCATGGCGTTGCAAAAATTGATTGATAGCCTTCCTTTTTCAATATACATTTTACCCTGTGCCCAGTTCTAGCATCCCCAGACCATCATATTTCCTCCTCAATGCTTGATAGATGGTGTCAAGCACTCCTCCAGCATCTTTTCATTTGGTCTGCATCTCACAAATGTTTTTCTTTGTGATCCGAACACCTCAAACCTAGATTTCTCTGTCCATAACAGTTTTTTCCAACCTTCCTCTGTCTGTCTGTGTTCTTACTGGCCAGTCTGAGATATTGGCCAGTCTGAGATAGTCTTTTTCTTTCCATGTCTGCCTAGAAGGCCAGCACTGTTTATGTGGAGACTTGTGTTTTGAGGGCACCTTTTAAAGAAGTTGCCAGTTGAGACCTGTGCGGTATCTGTTTCACAAACTAGACACTCCAATGTATTTGTCCTCTTGCTCAGTTGTGCAACAGGGCCTCCCACTCCTCTTTCTACTCCGATTACAGACAATTTGTACAGTTCTGTGGAGAGTGTAGTACACAGCATTATATTAGATGCATTTAATGTCATTTCTGGATAATTTGAGCCTATATGGAAATTCCATAACAAATCTGCCATTTCCAGAACTAACATTACAGTATCTACACTGTATTCCTGAACAACTTGATGATATTTTAATGTGCAAAAAATGAATGCATTTCTTTTGAAAAACAAGGACATTTCAAAGTGACCCAAAATTTTGAATCATAGTGTACAGTATATAAAGACACAGGTGTTGCTTTAGTTCCTTTAAGCAGAGGGCAGATTTGATTGCTTTTATCTTGTGGCCTCAAATCTCCCTCCCATAAGACTATTCTTCATAGAAAATATTCAATTAGCAATGGCCTTTCATGTCAAGGATACATTTAAGCTTTAAAAGCAACAGCACTCTATAATCTCTTCTATACACTTGTGGTTGTTGACCCATTAAGGTCTGGGAAATGCTGGGAAAAAAGGGACCAAATATACCCAAATTGGAAACGGATCCATTTTCCACTGAAACACTTGAATTATCAAAACCTTGTGGAAGAGTGTTTTTTTGGTGTGAGACAGCCATCAGAGTCGTAAGCCAGACAGCTACTGATCTCCTGTCTGCCTCTTTGATCCCTCCCACAGTCTTGTCTTTCATCACCTTATGGCTTTGGAGCTTTTACACTTGTCTTTTTATGTCAGTCTTGTGTGTGTGTATATGTCTGTGTATGTGACCGGGTTCCCACTACAATAGTAAAATAAGGAAAATTATGCAAAGTAAGGACATTTGGCCTGACCTCACTTTGACAAAAAGCATTATCTGACTTGATGAGATGGTTAGGGGTTTGTTTCGCACAAATTGCCGGTCCCCACTTTAATATTCAAGTGTGCGCCCGTATGACCTCTCATCGTGGCGTCTCAGAATGCCCATTCACAGTTCACTCCAAGTGAGTATTGTGGTAATGGCTGTTGGTGTGTTGAAAATCATGATTAAGTAAACAGTCCTGCTGCTTATGTAAGTGTTATGGTTTTCACAGTAGCCCCAAAAGTTGTCAGCGGTGCATATATTTACATAGCAAGTCATCTCTTTTAAGCTAGCAGCTTTTGAGAAAGCTTTGATGGCAGCCCAGTTCCATTTCATTTGGTATATTAAAGGATTTATACAGAGAATAAACTGCAGGAGATTAGGCTGGCCCTTCAGATTGAAACATCTCACGAAATCACTTTTTTGTCAGTTCAACTAGGAAGAACAGGCTACTATTCAGTTTGCATTTTTCCTGCTAATCATTACTGGTTATTTTATTGGTGATTGATTTTAAACCCTGGTAAATGTTTCACACTTGAAAATTAAGAACGAAAAGTAAACAAAAAAACTTTTCTCATGCCAACTAAGAATTGCGTAGCAATGAAGGAATGTGGAGAACAACATAGAGAGGTGAAACAAATCTAGTCTAATGCATTAGATGTCACAAGTATCACAGTGCCACCTCATCTTTATCTAATTAGCACAATCTTTTCTGCAGCCGGACCGGCCAATCAGCAGTGTCTCATCAGTGCTTTGAAAGTAAAGTTGAAGATCTGGGTCACCTTGTTCTTTCTGGATATGTACCCTGTTGATAACACAAGTTTCTATCAGGGAACAAGGGAGTCATTCTCTTTATAAGAGGAAAAAATAAGAGAGAGAAAAAGAGAGAGAGAGAGAGAGAGAGACACTACCCTACCATAAAATAGGACAGCTAATTAGTGAATGCTAGCTGAATTAAAGAACAAAGTACTCTTTGAAGACGCTGTTCTGATTTCCTACCTGTTACCTGTTACATGTTATACTTAATTTTTTCAGTGAATTCCACCATTTGCTTATCTGTGTGCAATGTGTGTTTGTGTCTGTTTAGAGCGATGCTTTCAAGTTGGTTTGCTTATGTGTCTGCCTTTCTGAGTCCAATTGTCTGCTATACTTGAACATACTGTACACAGACTATGAAGGGAGTCTTTCACGTGGACAGATCATTGCTGTTTCGTTATATAAGAACCACAGTGGCTCTAAACGTATTCACCCCGCTGGACTTTTCCACATTTTATTATGTAACAACTTGAAATCAAAATGGATTTAATTGGTTGCTGCCACTCATCTACACAAAAATAGTCCATAGTATTAACATGAAAAATTACATCTAAGAAATGCTCTGAATTACTAGCGTAGCCCATATGGACGCAACAATTTTTGGTCATTCTTCTTTATAAAATTGCTCAAGCTTACATCAAGGTGGATGGTTACCTTTGGTGACCTGGTAAACAGTAATTTTCTATTCTTTTCACTCATTCTGAATTGGATTGTGGTTCGGGTTTTGACTGAGCCACTCCAGGACATATATTTTTTCAAACCACGTGTTTGACTTTGGCTGAAAGATGAATTTTAGCTTGAACTCCCAGGTCCTTTACAGACTTTAGCAGATGTATAATTTTTTGTGGATACATGCACATATGCAAAATGTTTACCCTTAGTCATGACAAGCATTTTATCTACAGTACACATATTGTGTGTACTTTGGATAGACCTAGTTAATCCATTTAAAAAATAAGGCTGTAACGTAAGAACATCTGGGATAAGCGAAGGGGCATGAATACTTTTTGAAAACACTGTATATCCTGTGAACCTATTTGAAAATCATTAGTATTTCTTTATTATTATTTTGCTGCTGAGGCGATCAATGTGGTTTGGCCAGTCTCTACTTCCTGGGCTAGTCTAATGTTAAGTGCTTGGTACCGTGCCACTGGTGCCTTGATGCTTCTCTTCTATCTCTCCCTTCGCCATCTCCCAGACTTCTTTTGATAATTTTTTTTATTACATCCTCTGGCACAATCGCTGTGTCTAATAACTTATTAATGGCACCAGTTCAGCCTTGGTTGGTGCTGGTGTGTTCAGGTCTGGCCTGGAAGATGTCACTGGCCTTTACTGATTTATCAGCACTGGCCTATGGAGTTGGCTGTACAAGGTGATAATAATTTACTCTGTTTGAGGTGTTAAATTGTGGCAATGGGTGCATGAAATGTCACGGAAAATTACAGAGAGCCCCAGCCAGGAGAGGAGCGGAGAGAGCCTGGGCCGTGAAGAGAGAAAACAAGCAGATGGACCTTGGCCTTAATGGACGTTGTTTTTCGCCATGTTTTTTCGCACGACGAGGCTCGCGACCTTGAGACAATGGCTGTGGATGGATGAAAAGGCTGCTATTTTCAGCATTTTAATCTGTGGGTTTTATTGAGAGATTTGTCAGGTTTGTCAACATTTGTCGTCGATTTGGCTCTCACTGCTAAATCTTTATTCAGAGTGGCAACCGTGGTGGTTTTGTTGCTGTGGTTGTTTTTCAGCAGGGTAATAAAATAGATGGTGACAACAGCTGTTGACCTATATAACGTTGTTTCAGTACAGTGTATTTAGTCCGCTTCACTTTGACCAGATTCTGTTGTTATAGACTTCATTTGTAATTGTTTGAATATAAATACTGGCATCAATCAAAACACAATACCCCCAAATGACACACTTCACAGTGCATGTCAGACCAAAAACCTAGCCATGAATTCCAAGGAAAGGTTTTATAAAATAAAATAAAACATTGAAAGTCCCCAGGATCACAGTAGGCTACATCACGGCCAAATGGAAGAGCTCCATAACCACAAAGACTGTTCATAGTACTGGCTGGTTGGCCAAACTAAGTAACCAGGCATGGAGGGCCTTGGTCAAGGACGTGACAAAGAACTCACTGGCCACTCTAATGTCTGAGTTTCTCAGCAGAGAGAACCTGCCAAAAGGACCTCCTCTGCAGTACTCTATCAATCAGTCCTTTATGGCAGAGTGGTTGGACAGAAGCCAGAGCAGTCTCCTGGGAAAATGCATATGACATGCAACCTGAAGTCTTTGAGAGCATGAGGAAAAAGACTCTCTGGTCTGATGAGACCAACATCGAAGTTTTAGGCCAGAATGCCAAGAGCTACGTTTGATGAGAAAAAGGTTACACTCATCACCTGGCTGATACATTCCTAAGGTGAAGCATAGTGGTGAGAGCCTTATGCCAAGGGAAGGCTTCTCAGTCGCAGGAACTACTGAGGGAAGAATAGAGGATTGAGGAAAGGATAGAGGATTGAGGAAAGGATAGAGGATTGAGGAAAAGGCAGAGGATTGAGGGAAGGATAGAGGATTTGAGGGAAGAATAGAGGATTGAATTTAGAATAGAGTATGAAGCAAAATACACAGAAGACCTTGAAGGAAACCTGATCCAGAATACCCAGGACCTCAGAATGCAGTGGCTTTGGGAAGTCTGTCAAAACCCATTGAACAATTTGGGGACACCTGAAGATTGCAGTTCAGACACTCCCCACGGAATCTGATGCAAAGCTGACTGATACCAAAGGTACTTCTAAAAAGTAGTGAAGAAAGGGTCTGAATACTTTAAAAAAAATATATGTCTGTTTTCAATAAATGAAATGTATTGATGGAAAAGAAAATATGTTTCATATGTTCTAAATTTAATCTATAACACAACAAAATGTGGAGAAAGGGAAGTGGTCCGAATACTATTCAGAGGCACTGAAGCTCATGGTTTACAGGCAAACAAACAAGCCTGTGTTCTGTTAACCTGACATGGAGTCTCCTAAAAATGAATTCAATCTATCAACCCCCGCCTCTCAGCCCTGAAGAGGCAGTACAGGCCGGCCTACACCACACCCACAACCCTTCATGTCACTCTGACCAATCACAATGGCGGCCGCCCCCCCCAAACATGCTATCCATGTAAGGAGGCGGACGAAAAAAGATGATGAATGGAGAGGTGCCAAGTAGATCTGTCAAATCTGGCGCTACGGGAGATTTATCTTAATCTCTGGGCGGAGAGCATCCGGATGTGGGCTACAGGCACTGGGCATTGAAGAATGGACCTCTTTAGCGCAATCTCTGAAAACTGACGGACAACGTGCTGATACCTGAGGTGAGAATCTTTGATTCAAGTAGGAGACACGCGGGAGGGGTGGGTTGGAGAGGGGAGGGCAGGAGACGAGGGGATGGGAGGCGATAAAGAGAGGGGAAGGGAGGACAGGAGAGGAGAAGACAACGCAGGTGGTTTCGAGCGGTGGGGGCGGGAAGGATATGGTGTAAGGGAGGGGCGGAGGATGTGGGGTGGGGAGGTGACGTGTGGGGGACGCGGCGCGGGGAGACAGGGGAGGTGGGGCCAGTGCGTTGTCGAAGGTTGTGTCTGCACATGGATGATAAAGCAGAGCTAGTCGTGGCTGTTCGGTTCTGGCTACATCATGCTTTATCATGCTGGCTGTCTGTTTGATAGCTTGTGGTGTGGTGTTCTAGGATCGAGCCGTGCTCTGGAATCAGGCTCAGGCTGCTGCCGTGTTGATGGATGGAGAGGAGTCCAGAGCCTGCTCTGGCACATATTAGTCAGCCAGTGGGCTCTGATCACCAGGATGTGTTAAAAGATCCCCAAGAAAAAAGAACATAGACAAACCGTCTCCCTGCCTTTTCTCTGAACTCACTTCACAGTATAGGCTGCATGTGCACACAGACGTTTTCACCAGCATAGAAATTTCACGAGGGCCATGGCTGTCGTTGCTCTTCACTCTGGCCGTGATGCCCTGAAAACCATTGTATACCCTATGGCCACCATGGCATTCTTGCTCCTACTACTGTAAAATTCTCGCAGTCAGCAGACGGTTTGTTTGTTTGTAAGTTTGTTTGTGGTTCGCAACTGAGAACGGAATACATGCAGGTAGGCAAGCTTGCAAGATATCGATCAATAGATAGCTGACTTATTCAGTGCTTAACTGAAATAAACCTCTATGATTTGGAAGTTGTGCAACTGGGAGGTGGGAATGTTCAGACCTCCGTGTGGGAGAATACACCTGAATGCTCTTTGAGATCTCCAAGAAGTAATGTCGGGTTTAACATCACTCGACATGGCAGCGTTAGTGTAATGTTAGCTTTAAGTAATGTTAGCCTTATTGCTATTTAACCATAACTTTATTAACTGTCAATACAGTTGCCTGTTTGGTGTCGACATGTGAGCGCTCTCAACTCAAACTCCTGAAATAAAACAAATTCCAGAATCATTTCGAGCAAGGAGCAGATGTACTTTCAAGGATTAAAACATGATAATCACACTTTTAATGTGGAAAAACCATATCAGTTATAATAAGTTATTATTCAAAGAATGATAATAAAATAGTCAATAATGTATATGTTTCTATGTCATGCATGTTTTCTTTCTCATCAGCAATTCAGGTTGTTTATTAGTAAGCTCCAAATCCTCTTATTTCACTCAATGGCCTTTATGCCCTGGCATGTGGCCTTTGTGCCCTAAACCTATTCGTGACACCGAGGGCCAAATTGCCTTGCCCCTTAAATGATGAAAATCCAAGCTTGGTTATCATCACGTTGATTTGACATGAATACGCGGTCATTCCAACAACAAACGCCCTACCTCTCTTTATGAGCTGGATGTTGGCTTGCCGTCTTCCGTTGCCGTTCTCCACATAGCAGGAGTAGTTCCCTAGATCACCCTCTTCCACAGAGTCGATGGTCAGGGTGATGGACACCTCCTGTTCTCCCAGGTGCTCGCGGATGGGCCTGCGAAAAGGGAGGAGATGTGGAGATGGAGAAGAAAACAAGAGAAAGGCTGAGCCTGATAGACAATTACCCAGCGTTTATCCTCTCACTTGATTTCCCAGGCGGCCTGGCATGGGCGGCAGATGAGAGACACTCATTGACTAGAGATGTGGCTCGACATGAATTGGCCTTGACACGTATTGTGTACAATGCAACAGATGAAGCTTCACTGCATTGGGGGTTCGCCCTACCAACAGCGGAGAACCACAGTACCTAAGAGAACATGATAACTAAAGCAGTCGGGTGTCTTTTCCACAGACTTTATGGTAGTTTCTCAAATCACCTACTTGGATTGTAAGTAGAGACCATTGGTTCAGCGCACACAGCGTGGCGTAAGATAACTAGCTAAATAACGAGGTTGAAAAAGTAGCTTTTTAGAGCAACAGGCTGCTATGGAAACGGAAGGACGGAGGAAAACAATACGCAGTAAAAAGTAAATGAATGTCTCCTGCCAGGCATGCACAGAGCAGACTACGAAAATGAGAAAATAATGATCTCTTTTCTTGAGCATTTACAGATATCGCCTGGCATTCTGGCACCTTCTTGACACTACGAGTGTCACCCACTGATGTCTGTTTTCTTCTCCCTTAGGGATACTTGAATACTGTCTAGAACAATTAACTACTGTTCTGCTCTTCAGTGTGGTGGGAAAGATGAGGACGTGTATCAGGTGACTTGAAATGAAAGTGATACTGAAAAGCAGACAGAGTAAATCTAGTAATTGCAGCTATGGCGGTGCACATATCACAAGACGATTTAACATTTATTAACATTTTTAACTAGTTGCTATTCCGGTCGAGCTGATCAAATAACGCCATCCTGATATAGAGAATTCCCATTTTTGATATAAAAAATGCAGCTTGAACTAGTTTATGTTAATGAGTAGGCGGTTGACGGGAGCGAAATTGCAGTTTCTGGCCCAGTGACTTCCTAAACAAATGACATGTCCTGCATCAAATTTGACCTGAAGATGGTGGAATAGCCCTTTAGAAAACAAAAGCTGAATCCTCATCATACAAAAGAACCCTAAACTCAAAATATACTCAGACTGCGCTGGTGCGCAATTCCAGATTAACGTAATGTCAGTTTATACAACAATATTATCTTATCCAGCTAATTAGATTATATTAATTAGATCAATATTGTTTATGGCTGCCACAAAATGTACGATTCGATTTTGTATTTAATGTATGTAACAGACTAAAGGAGGGGATTGTGCCATACTTATTTTTAGCGAATAGTAGACAGAATTCCAGGAGACCAATTATTATAATGTAATAGAAATGCTAAGTTCAGCCGGCATGCTATTAAAAGACATAAATTCAGCTGCACCCCCTGGACTCGATCCCGGGTCTCCAACGTGACGCAGTGTCCTTTTAACCACTACACCATGATGCTACATGTTTGCCCAGTGTCAGTATAGCATTTCTCTACATTATATCATTTTGTCAAGCATTAAAATCATGCTAAGTTTGAATATTTTGCTAGATACCATTAAGCACTGTGTTAAACTGACAAATGTTTCAATCAAATGTATCAAATAAAGTCCTTTTTACATCAGCAGTTGTCACAAGGTGCTTTTACAAAACACGCCTGAAACTGCAAGGAGCAAACAACAACGGCCGGAATTTAAGAAGATACCTAGAGGAACCAGGCTCAGAGAGGTGACCAATCTTCTGGTTGTGCCTGGTGAACATTTTAAGAGTAAGTTGTTATATTTCATAAATGCATGTGGGCTGACACCAGAGTCTATTAAACCTAGTCCAGGTCAGATCTAGAAAGTGCATTTCTTAGATCTGCAAGGATGTACAGTGGAGAGGAAGAATTGACCCTACTCCCCCAGCACAATAATAGAGCAGTGTAAAACCTTGGGGCTGAGACAGGGGGGTCCAGTGACACTGTGTCCCTAACCGAAGGAGGCCCCAAACAGGGCCCAACAGGCAGGAAATCAATCCACCCACATTGCCAAGCATCAAACAAAGGGACCCACCAACCGCAACCACCCTGAATGAGGGCCGAGTATTGCCAGCAGAGTTCAAACAATATTGCACAATGGGCGTAACGGAGAGACAGCAACAAGCCAGTGACTCCACCCCCAAATGGCATTGGAGAGAAGGCATCCCGGTGGTGATGAGAGCCCATCTGGCAAGACATCAGGGATGGACAGTATCCAGCCGTTCCGGTCACCTTCACACCCCTGGGCCAGACTACACTTAATCATAGACAATGCTGAAGATATGAGTCTTTAGTAGACACTTGAAAGTTTGCACCGAGTCTGAACATCTAACCTTAGTTGGCAGATCATTCCACAGTAGTGGAGCTCAATGAGAGAAAGCCCTGCCTCTGGCAGTTTACCTCCACCACAAATAGCATCTAATTATAACAGTTCTTATAATTAGAAGGCCTGCATTTTGCAATGTAAGGTTACGTGTAGGTATGTATGGCTGGATCATTTCCGCAAGGTAATTAGGAGCAAGTTCATGTATTGATTTATAGGTTAACAATAAAACCTTAAAATCAGCTCTAACCCTAACAGGCAGCCAATGTTGAGAGGCTTGTACTGGAGTAATTTGTTCACATTTCTTGTTCAAGTTAGGTTTCTAGTAAACGTGTGCAGCAATAATTGTAGGTTATATACTAAATTATCAGAGTAACCGGAAAATGTAGCATTGCAGTAATATAATCTAGAAGTTACAGAAACATGGATTTGTTTTTCTGCAAATGTTTCTGATAAAAAGTTTCAGATTTTTGCAATATTCCGAAGATGAATATAAGCAACTCTTGAGATACTCTTCTTACAGTTCTTTGGGATATGATAATACAGCCGTCAAGGTTCACAGTGAGATCTGCCAACGAAACTTGTTTTGAAACTGTTTCTTGGGTCCTAAAACAAGCGTTTCTGTTTTTCTTGAGTTTAAAAGCAAGAAGTTCTCTGCAAACTATTTTCTAATATCTGAAACACATGCTTCTAAAGCAGCTAATTTTGGGGCTTTTCCATGATTCATCGAAATATATAACTGTGTGTCATCAGCATAACAGTGAAAATGTCTATTGTGATTGCGAATTACATCACCAAGAAGCAGTATATATACTGAGAACAATAATGGGCCCAAAACCGAGCCTTGAGGAACACCCAAACATACCTTTGATTTGTCAGAGGATATGCCATCCACACACAGAAACTGATATATTTCAGAAAAATGAGATGTAAACCAGAACATCTCTTCCTGTCTCTCTAAGTGAAGTGAGTGATCAATAGTGTCAAAGGCAGCACTAAGGTTAAGGAGCAGCAGGACGGATGCAGAACCATTGACTGAGACCATTAGAAGGTCACCTTTCTAAGTGCTATGATGGGGTCTGAAACCGGACTGGAGCATTTCATAAATGTCATTTGTCTTTAGGAAGGCATTCAGTTGTTGGGACACACATTTTCTAAGATGTTTGAAAGGAATGGGAGGGTCGATATTGGCCTATAATTTGTTAATATGTCTGGATCCAGATAAAAAAAAATCAGAAAAGGCTTAATTTCTGCACATTTTTTGTGAGTTTCGTACACATCCTGAAGATAGGGAGAAATTAATTATGTTCAACATTGGCTGAGTTTCGTATTAAGTTTACCTACACCACAAATAGCATCTATAAAATGTGTAGCCTTTGCCACAGGACGTTTTAACAGCCTATTAGCCAGTAATATGCTTACTTGTATCAACTAACGTCCTACTTGGAATAGTCATAAGAAATGAGCTATTGCTAGCAAAACTGAAGAAAAGCTTTACACTGTCAAAGCTATTTAATTTCAGGCACAAAAACATGTTTTTTTCTTTCAATTGTGAATGACATTGATACACTAACTATCAACATAGATGAAAATAATGGACTTTTTCTTTGAAACCCCTATTTACCCCTTTTACTGCCCAAGGTGTTTTGATCTAGCCTTTATTACCCCAAAAAGCATGCAGGGATGCGTACTTCAAAAATCCACCAGAAATAATCGCAATTTAACTGTGAACAGTTTTAAGTTAGGCTTACTAGAACGTAGCTACTGAAGGTCGTATCCAGCAAAGTGTTTGTTTATCCGGAACGAATCCTAACACACAATTTGTTTTGAATGTGACGAGATTCAAACGCGGGACCTATTGCTTGCAGGTCTGCGTCTCTATCCACTATGCTGCTTAACAAGGAGTAGTCAGTCAGTCAGCAATTAACAGACATTTGCTCTTCTTGGCCGGCTACGTGGTCCAGCAAAAATGGTGCCATATTTTTTTTTTACCATCTTTTTCTGAGTGCCACTGTCAACACTAATAAGTCTGACCAATGAAGCTGAGTCACCTGTGGAGTTGGCAGTCCATTGGTATGTCTATTGTTCTGTTACAGTAAAAAATCGGGATTATACACCTTCCTTATGGCTGGATCCAGTGGGTAACATGACAGTCTCTGAGTTAGAATACATAATCCCCACTAATAACCAAAACACTCAAGAACTTAAGACCTAACACTAACCCTGAAAGGATACCATTGATATTCTGTTATACTTACATTAAATCTAAGTTATTAATCCAGACATTGTGCCCTATTCACTTCCACCCAGGTTACAAAGCTACCATTCCCAGAGTGATTACACAAAGAAGCCCCTGTGGTTGGAATACGAGCTGAAGGCAGAGGATGACGAAATCAATCATCTGACATGTCAAATTTGTATATCACGATGTCAGTGTGAACCCAGGATAATCCTGTTTTACACTGGGTTCAAGGACAATGAAACCCTCAGAAATGTCTTTCTCACTTTCACTCAACAGCAAAAACATGGTTCAGTGATCAGGTGCAGGGATGAACACTGGGTTCAAAGCACAGGGGGAAGTATCTAGGTGTGTTTCAACTACTACTGTCAGTCTGCTGTTACTATGACAATCCTCACCTGATACTATTGTCTTTCCAGAGACCCTCTCCGAGCTCCTCAACAAAAAAAACTGACTGAACTATTTATTGTAATATTTTATACAATTACCATCTTCGAATATTTAAATGAATGTTCTTTGTCATTTTTATTTCTCAAACATTTCCCCACACAGCTCTTTCAGAAGCCTGCTTTCTGTTACGTAATGTCATCTGCCTGTACTTCTGTGATGTATAGTGGGCATTCTGGATATCAACAAAATTAATGATTGATATCAGAATTGTAATTCTTAATTGAAAGTCTATGGGATATGGCAAGCTTTTTCAATTTCTTGGTATCAAGAATGTGAATTGTTGATATCAAAAATAGGAATTGCAACTAATTAAAAATGTGACTAAATGTTCAAACGGTTTGTCATATGCACCCAGCCTTTCAACATCCAAAGGCTTGTAATAGCAGCTCAATAAGAAAAAGTGTATTCCCACAAATGCAATGAAAAATCTTTGATCCTGTCTCAATCTAATCATGGTATGAATAAATTGTTATTTTCAAATATACTTTATTTATTTTACCCCTATTCAATCAACTGAGAGCCATATTCTGCTCTGATATTGTATCATGAGGGTATGCTTCTCAATCACTACTGTTCTTATGATACACTACTCCTTCACTACTGTTCTTATAACATACTACTCAATCACTACTGTTCTTATGACGCTACTCTGTTACCACAGTTCCTATGATACACTACTCCTTCACTACTGTTATTATAACATACTACTCAATCACTACTGTTCTTATGACACACTACTCAATCACTACTGTTCTTATGATGCTACTCTGTTACCACAGTTCTTATAATACACTACTCCATCACTACTTTTCTTACAACACAATACTCCATCACTACTTACGACAGATTATTCCAACATTACAGTTCTTTTGACACACTACTCCGTGAGTAGTGTTCATATAACACTACTCAATCACTACTGTTCCTATAATACAATACTCCATCACTACTGTTCATATAACACTACTCCATTACTACTGTTCCTATAATATACTACTCCATCACGACTGTTCCTATAATACACTACTCCATCACTACTGTTCATATAACACTACTCCATTACTACTGTTCCTATAACACACTACTCCATCACTACTGTTCATATAACACAACTCCATTACTACTGTTCCTATAATATACTACTCCATCACGACTGTTCCTATAATACACTATTCCATCACTACTGTTCCTATAATATACTACTCCATCAGTACTGTTCCTATAACACACTACTCCATCACTAATGTTCATATAACACACTACTCCATCACTACTGTTCATTTAACACACTACTCCATCACTACTGTTCTTATGACACACAACTCCATCACTACTGCTCTGACAGCCTCCTCAAGACCACTCCTAGTATGCTCCACACGTTTGTGTGTATTTGTGTTCCATAATGACACTGGCTTCTTCCTCCTCCAGATCGGCCCACAGATCAACTTAACATTCTTCTTTATGTTGCAGCCTCTGTAATCCGGCGAACATCACCCCCATGTTGACCTCCCCATCCGTAATGTGGTATTAGTAAAGCTCGTGGATACAACGCACACGTGAAACCACGCAGCAATTCGCAAATAAGAAAACACAAACTCCAGTTTGCAGGTGGCGAGTTCCGAACGCAGAAGACGTGGGGCGAGGACACCCAGCCAACCGCTTGCCTCGGTGACCGGCGATCTACGAGGGGATTCGTGACGGGGTCAGATCAAGGAGAAGCCGAATGAACATGCACGGAAAACGAACTCCTCGGCTCCGATTGTACTCCCGTTTCATCAACCACATCCACCTCCATCACGTGGTCGGACAGCCAGGCGCATTGGACGGGACAGGCTGAAGGATCAGGCTCCGCTGATAGCCTTTTAAATAGCCCTGCCTGGTCATGGGCATCACTATACGGGTGCAAGGGCTGGGGAAATCTGTATGGAATGACCACAGGTCAGACCCACCTCCAGTTTGCTCTATGCATCTCCAGTACTACGACAGGCGGGATATCTGTCAAGGCTCGGTCACGATATCTAAAATTTTGCGCACGTGCATGTGTTGTGCAGGTGTGTGTGTGTGTGCCAGAGCGCGCGTGTGAGAGCGTGTGTGTGTGTGTGTGAAGCCGACTGAGCGATGCTGGATGGAGATGAAAGAGTGCCGTGATCCTTGATGTTCGGTGTTATGAGGAGTGAACACGCAACATCAGAGAGAGAGAGAGGCAACTTCCCCGTCATATATACCCTAAAAAAACTTGCCGTGTAGTAGAGTCGATGAGACACCCTACTATCAGCGCCGCGACGCACGGAAGCCCACACAAACACACACACAGACGTCTTGGTGATGTTTGATGAGGCTGAGAAGCCACACGTAGGGTCTGACAAATTGCCCGCTGATCCTCCGGTGTGTGTATATATATATAGGTACAGCCCTAATGAGAGACGCAGGGTAAACAGGAAAGAACAGAGAGGCAGGAGCATCTGTTGTGGAGCAGGTTGGTCGGAACAACTGCGAAAGCTCTCCAATCCGTCTCCGGGGATTCAGTGATTGACAGGACCCCAGGGACCCGCCCACCAACCGCCACCACGGTGACGCTCCCTCACATTACAGCGACGTGCACAGTCAGTTATGCTGGTGCTGGAGAGTAAGCTTCTTCAGCGTGTGGGCCGTGCGCTCAAATGGAATCCTCTGAGGTACTGACAAGACCCGGTCCTTATTACAGTGTCAAGGTGGGACAAAGGTCTCAAAGGTTGGCGCAGCAAGTGTTGCGTTACATGGCGGCTTTCCAACAGCTTCTCCCTCCTCGCATTGCTCTCGAGACCCGTCGTAGACGACAACCCACGTTCCTTCAGTTCCCTTCAAAGTATTGTCATGTGTGAAACATCGCAGCCGCGGAACATTCTTCCAAATGCCACGACACTCTTATTACCACATTCTCTACTGACAGAATACTCTTGGATTCATCTCCATTTCAAAGCCAACAGCAGATGAACTTCTGGATTTCAAGTGGGCTTGATGAATATAGAAACAACACAGAACATGGTACACATGGGCACGTTCCCGCCACCCTGGCATAGCTCCAGTGAGATTGTGCACGCTGGTATTTTAATCAAACTCTCACTCCTGCTTTCTCTCTCTTTCTTTACGCCTTGCTCGTTCTCTCTTTCTCATTGGCAGTAGAGCGAGAGATCTGCCCTGGTACACTGGACCTGTAAGCTTACAGAGACGTTTCCAAATGTCATTTGACTAAGTCGTCTTCTACCGTGCCTGCTTGTCTGACTCCACGTCAGACTTATCCTTCTCATTAACTTACATCAGCCGAGCATGCAGGTCTATATTTAATGGAATGTACCGCAGGGGGGAGAAGACAGGCGTCTGAGGGTGTGTCCAATGGAATGTACTACAGGATGGGGAGGAGTCTGATAATTGAGGGTGTGTCTCCTCTAGGGGTCTCTGTTTCCGGCACTGAACACTATCTTGATTGAACGAAATGCACTATATAGGGTTTAGAGAATAGGGTATACTAGGGCCTAACTGATACAGATGTCTTATGAGGGAGCCACAGAAGAGGTTAGAGAGGGAATGCTAGATGAAATGCGAGTTGGATCTGGACCAAACACTTCCTTCATTTGAAGTTGCCCCTCAAACATTTACTGACTGACTCATTTATTCCTGTGAAGGTTGGAGCATTGTGAGGACAATTACGGAAGGTGTTTTGGATCTAGCTACTGAGCTCTCCAGACGCATATGTACGTTGAAAAACATTTAGTTGTTTCCTAGAGGCAAAATGTGTTTTCGAGTACGAACGACCAATAGAGAAAAACCCAGGGACTAATGTCAACTATTTTGGATAGCCGTTTATGCTTTCAACACAAATTAACTGGAGCAATGTTGCTGTGTGTTTTCAGGCTGTCCTATGATGTCTGTTGCCTGCTCTGTTACTACAACTGTCCCTTGGGGACCAATAAACTATATGGAAGTGAATTGGTTTTTATAGAAGCCAGACACAAGCTGACTCCCCAGACTAAATATACATTAGTCACTAGTCATCCATGGACTGACTATACATTAGTGATCCACATACTTTTAGGTCTGTTAGTGTGTGTGTGTTTGTGTCTGTCTATGGGTATATGTGTGTACGTGTCTGGGTATCTTCGTTCTTCATTTGACTCGTTTCCCACAGCCAGTAGAAATCCTGCAGCAAGGAAATGGAAATGAATGTGCGGATCAAAATGAATGGATATTTTGCTGAGTGCAAATCAAGGGCCAATTAAGTCTGACATTTTTTAAGTGCGAATCGCAAACGGTCTAAGCCTTTTTAAACCACGAATACATGACACGTTTTCCCTTCCTGCGTCAGACACATTTGTTGGAATCCACATCCTCCACCTGTGCTGCATATGTGTGTGTGTGTGTGTGTGTGTGTGTGTGTGTGTGTGCGCGTTTTCCAAGGTTGAAGAGCAGAGCTGTTCCCACTAGACGCCCACAAATCAAAGCGAAGGAGAACTCGCCGAGTCGCTCTCCCCAGCTCCCCAGTCCTCGCCCACTTGCCTCTAACTTTAGCATTTAACACACGCAACATGATGAGCAACGCTAGTGAGCCTGATGGCTTTCCGGAAAAAGTTTCGGGGCGCGTACGTGTGCCGCTAACGAAGCACGTATGATCCCCTGAATTATTGAAACGCTGCATACAACACTCACTGATATTATTAAAGACATTCTGTACCCCAGGCAGCTTGTGGCAAAGTTCAATTCTTCTAGTACGGCTGTCGGATTGCGCAGGCAGCGGTAGCCCGTGCTAAAAGGTTGGCGTTGCACAGCATGTCCCTGACTCTCCTCGTATGTGGATAAACGATCCTGACCTCGAGGGTATATGCATCTAAACGTAGCCCGCAGCTATTCTCCACCCATCTCCCATCTTATCTAGAATCCCGGAAAAGGAATCTTAGATGTGACTCCCCCCGATAAAACACCAGTGCACCATCCCCATGGTAACAGCCGAGGCCTATACATCAGTGTGATCCAGTCCGCCCATGAGCGGAAAATCATTAGAGAATGCGAGAGCTCGATATTCAGGAATTCCAATTTAAGACCCGTAAACCTGCTAACAGGATAGCGTCATCCCCATGACATCACAAGTGGCCGAAGTGGCACGGAATTGGCCTGGTTCATCTTGGGACTCGCTTGGCACACGTGCTTCCCAGTGGAAACCGAGCTTGTGGCGGTGTGTGAACGGGTGTGTCTTACTTGATTTCGCTTTCTCTGAACCTCTCCACGTCCAGGTCCTCGATGAACTTCTCCCCCTTCATCCAGTAGATGAGCGGGCTGACCTCCCCGGCGAAGCCGAAGAACGCTCGGCACGTCAGGTTGACTTGGCTTCCTGTGGAGAGACAGGAAACTGTCATTGAGGCGTGGTTGTCGTGGTAACACAGGCATTGTTGCGGGCGAAGCCCGGGGGGTGAGGTCTGGGGGAGGCGGGGCTCAACGGCGTGGGTCTTTCCAGCGTCACGGATCATATCGTCCATGACCACCGGCCGCCGTCTCCCATGCCTCCTCATGGTCTGCTAAACATTCGCCCCTTCACCATTCAACAACCCCCCTCACTCACTCCGACACTCTCCCGCTGAACTCCCTTTCACTCTCGCCCACGCGATCTCCTGGCTTCCCTGCACTGAGGACAGGGGGTGTTTATTAGCACAGTCCCCTTATTGTTCCACCCTAGCAATTAGTGCCAGTGTGAAACATGATTCACAGAATGCATGGAGAAAGACATCATGCACGTCGCAGATCCTGTGCTATTCAAAGCATATTGGACCCGCTTCCCCACATAATCCCATGACCCTGAAGATAGGCCTACCGCTGACGACGTGTGTCGGGAGACTGAAAAGGGCTCTTCACGCGTGAACGGCGGCTACAGGTCATGGACCGTCGCCATGGTTACGCCTTTAATCTTATCAACTAATACCGCAGGGGGAGGGAATGGAGCCTCGCGGTCATACGAAATGCCCCCGATATTATGTCCGGAAGGAGATGTTCGATTGTTAGTCCGAGTCAGGGATGTCGCTAGGCATATTTTAGGGGGGCTTTCATTAATATTAATTAACCCCCCTAAATAGAGAAATATATCAGTCAATGTATTTTCTCCGTCATTTCTTTTCATCAACCTTTACATCGCATCTAAACTTCTTACAAATTGTATAGAAATTGTATAGAATCATGTTCATTTGGCAGCATGTTTGGTTGAGTTTGTTGCTTTGAATGTAACTTGTTCATCTGAAGTGAGCGGTCTTCTGTAAATAGTAGCTAACGTTTCTAGTGGTCGGAGAAGTCAACCCTCTCAAGTTCAAAATGTAATAGCACTGGAAAGCAACGGTACGTTTTGCTAACCAATATACTCTTTCAGTTAACCCACCACCATTTTTTCTAGAAATTAAAGGATCCATGTTAAAAATGTCATGTAACGAAATTGTTCAATTTGCAGTTGGTAATTTCCGTCTTGCACGACTGTCCGGACGTCATGTAATATCAAAGTGATCAGTCTTTTTTTCCTTTCCCGGAGGTCAAGAAATCTTGTTAAAACTTTCTAGTAGACACTTCAGAGAAGACTAAGATCTGTCATTTTTAATACAAATAGAAGGCAATATAATGTAATTCAACAAAATAGTGAGGTGGACGATTATTGGGGATCGTATGTTCTAGCTACATCACTAATCAACTACTAAAAATATTAATTTCCCATTAATGACATGCTAGCTAACATTTGTATTTCACTAATAATCCTCATGAACATTGTTGACTTGATCAAATGATTACGCAACACAAGACATTTTACAAAATTGCTGTTTGAGATTAGTTAAGTTAAATTATTTGGTTTCAACGGAACACAATTGCAAAATTGTACGTGTTTCACAGATGAATGTTTGTTTGGGTTTGAAATTAGCTTATAGCTACGTATTCTATTCAGAGGAAGGGAGGTGCGGTTATTAAATGTTTCTTTTTTTAATTATGATTTTTTTTATGACTTAATTCCGAGATGAGTGGTCTAGTGACTAAATCTATTTTGAAATGATTCAGAATGATTCAGAGAAATCTCACTTAGTAACAAAATATGTACTGTACATAGATGTTAATTTACTATAAACTATAGTTGACTAAAGTATTTTGGATACATAGTACAGCTGTTTTTGAGACTTTTGTAGGTGTCGGATGGATGAGGACAAAGTGGACTTTAATGTCTTTTTTTAGATAGAATTTAAGTCATATGAGATCAGTGTCTAACACAAACTATTAGACAGATATACTTTTAGCTAACCTTGACCAAACATAACCTGATTTTGATAGATTTTACACTCGTTGTTCCTCTAAAAATACATGCTTTGGCTTAGCTCCCCCCAACCATGACTTTCGAGTGACGTCCCTGTTACAATCTATTCCAAGGCGAGTAGCGTGGAAGTCTGAGATTTGATCGGTGTCCGTCATGGTCTGCACCTAGCTCGATCCGACAGAGGGACGGGCAATAAGCAATGTGCCGGGCAGAGCCGAGGCCCGGGACGAGACTGGCTTGCGGACATGGTGATTGGGACTGAGGGGGTAAGCCAGCACGGCTCAGAGGTATTTCCCTCTCAGCTCGTTTTGCAGCCCAATCTTTATGTGTCGGAGAGATGGTTAAGCCCGCTTTCTGCTAACTCCACCAGCTAGGGATCCCGGATCAACTAGGACCGCTCTTGGGTTGTCTCTTTATTATTTTATACATTTCACTCGGTTTTCGTGTAAGTTCTGTGCCTCTTGTGCGTGGGAAGTCATTTGAAAAAGGCTAAACATCACGAAAATCCTCTTTATTGTAGTCCTGTCAAAGGATTCACACGTGAACATGTTGACGTGAGTTGTTAAATTAAGCTCTCACTGTTTCATCAACGGAAAAGCTCTGTCCGTGCGCTATGATCTGGTGACTTTAGTGCTATGACAAACCATCGAAGAGAGTAGGAACATCGACAGGCCATGTCTAGCTGGTCTGATCATGGAGTGGCTATTAAAAAGTACACTGCCAGAGGTCACTCAGCGTCCTTCATTAGAGTTTTTACTCATCTCCCTGTCCCTGCGCCTGGTGGAAGCTAGTGCTCAGATGTCTACGAGATGGCAGATGACACGGAAGGATAATTGAGTACTTGGCAGATCAAAGATAATATGGATTGATTTGACCATCTCTCCACGCTTCTTTCACTTTCTGGTGAAATGTCTGACCATGTTGCAAAAGCCATGAAAATAATTTAAAGGGATCTTTTCACTTCTTGAATTACAGTAATTGCCTCTAAACTTAAGCTTTGTGAGACCAGGGGGGCAAATCAATGGCTTAGAATCACAGAATGCACCTTGACTTTGACAGTTAGTGTGCTCATTGAGGTGAGTTATATGGTGAACCAACATGGGTCCCAACTATGTCCACCAGAGGTCACTATGGAGCTACACAGCAGTTGTAGACCGGATACAAAAAAGCTAAGCAAGCTGGAAGGTTCAACCATGAGAGGAATAATCTTTCTCTTCTTGCCGCTACACAGAAAATAGTGAACCTTTATTACTAGGGGATTGGAAAACACCCCATTTTATTCTATGTAATACCACAAGTCACGAAGGCTCCAAAGTGCCATTATTCCTGTAGGCACATACTGTAGTGTAAATTCCAGCATCAGATAATGGAGATTATGCACATAATCATTACATAGTGAGGGAACCTTTATTGCCATGTCATTCTAGGTATGCAAAGATCGCACCGACTACACACAAGGGCCTGCCCAAGCATATGCAAATACTAACGCATGGACACACACGCACGCATGCACGCACGCAGGCAGGCAGGCAAGCACGCACGCACGCACACATGCAAGTACCCTCATGCACCCTTTTAATGCCCAGGCACCATCAAAATCAATTTAAATCTCCAACCCATGGCCCTTGCCATAACATTCCTAATGCGATTCTCTGTTCTCCACCCCCAGTCTCTCTCCGTCTCTCACTCTCTTCCTCATCCCCCCTTTCCTCTATTTCCTACGCTCTCTCCTCCCTCTCTCTCGCATCATCTTCCTCCCCATGCCTCCCTCTCTCTCCCTCCCCTCCCTGTCCCCCCCACTTATCTTTCACTGCTTTTCTTAAGCCTCTCTTAGTCACCGTAATGAGAAGACAGTGGCATCATTGGCAGCTCAGAGCGGATGGCAGAAACAGTTGATGGTTAGTACGATCGCCAGAGGAGTGCCCGCCTGCCCGCCCACCACCGCTGGAATTAACGCGCCGACGTTTCCGCGCGCTCTGTGACTAAACTGGAACGTATGTGTCCCGTTGCTACTCGCTCACTGTTCGTTGACAGAGGGACATGTTTGTGCGCAGTCGCCGGAGAATCAATGTAACCAGAGAGGTTCTCCAGAACATAGGGAGGAGCTGAGTCATTCGGAGTTCTTTGATTCTAACCGGGCCTCGACGACATAATTAGCTCCCTTGACCAGGGGTCCCAGATCATTATACACAAACATTACACTGGCCAACGCTGTACGCGATTCTATTTCTCATGGGCCAGTACTCCATGAGTCCTGTATACGCTCAATGTGAAATTCTACCATTCGTTACATGTGCAGTTGGCCGCTTGGGACCGTGATAACTCCAAGTTTTGAACGTAGACTGCTTTCCAAGCTGTAGAAGGGTTCTCAAGTGAGGAAGCTTTCCATTTGTAATATCGCTTTCCAGAATAAATTAACAAGCTCAGTTACTCTCACAATTAGAGCAAGATTTCAAAGTGACGGGATGTTGCTTTGGAGACTTTTGGTGCCTTTGATATCCCGGCTGTAATTAATGACATTGAAAAGAGTGTTTTTAATCCTCCTCTTTCCTTCATGGAGAGAGGAAAGCAATTCACTACTGGACAATTAAGCGCACATAATAAACACGGCCAAAACAAAGGACGACCAGCAGACCTGCACAGCAGTCCAGCTCCTGTGATTGCATGCGTGTACTTCGTATTAGGCCTGCTGTGCACGCCTGTGATTGTGTGTAGGTTTTCTCTGACCAACTGCGTATGCGTGCGTGCGCGAGCGCGGGCGGGCGGGACATGGCTGACTCATCAGGCTTATTGTTTCTCCACGCTTCTCTCGTGATGCTTTGTTTTCCTCGCTCCCCCAATCATCCGGCATAAGCTACTAGCAGTCGCCTTGGTATGACCCACCGCATTCAATTAGCCAACTCTCTCCTCTCCCGCGTGCGGCTTGTCCAGATCCAGCCGCATTTCGGACCTCATTAGTGAATTGGCTGCCGCGATGCTTCTCTCATTAAGGAAATCCTCGGGAGTTTATGAGGCGGCTCTACAGCGATAACGAAACGGTCGCGTCTGATTTTAACCGTTCTCAACCGTCCCCGGACACACATTTAGTAAATAGGCGATGTCTACCAGAATACACCCCAGACCACCGGAAAAACACTATTCATCCCGACCGTGGTGGAGATGGAGACGACCGTTAAGAGATTCGGTTGTTTACCGCCGTCTGTAGCACAATGAATGGTTGTGTTGACTTCCAATCAAAGGGCAGGTACACTGCAATCGAATGCAATCTTATAGAGATCAATGGATGGATGTGTGCCTGACCACAGAGGATCAATAGGGTTATATTGCATCATGGACTCTGAAGAGAGAGGGCGAGACAGAGAGAGACAGAAAGAAAGAACGACAGTGAGATAGTGAGACAGAGTGAGAGAGAGTGACAGTGAGACAGAGAGAGACAGAGTGAGACAGTGGGGATCAGAGAGAGACAGAGCCAGAGTGTGACGGTGAGATAGAGAGAGACAGAGTGAGGCAGAGAATCACAGAGAGGCATAGAGAGACAGAGATTGATGGAGAGAGACAGAGAGACGAAGGGGACCTCATCCAAATAACTCGTGCCTGGTAGAGCAGAGCCTGACATTTTCAAAAGATCAACAGCCTCTCCTGCATTGATATTTCAAAGATGCAACGCACAAAGGGCGATTATTACAAAAGCACAAATGTGCTAATGGATTACCATTTTACCAATACAACCAATTTAGACCTGGAAAAAGAACACCACAGTCACTGCTTAAGTGAGTATCTTAATGCTAACCGATCGATACGACGAGGACACACGGCTCCTTACTAGAAGTTTCTTGAAAAATTACCCACCAGCACTTCAAGGTACTGTCTGAAAAGCCGATGGTATCCAGCCACGCCAGAGAGGCAGGGGGTGAAAGAGCTCACTCAAGGAGAAAAGGGAATCACTGTCCGTGTGGTCTGAACATTCACTCAGCATCCCCTTTAAACCGGGACACCTATGGCTTTAGCAAGGTCCACAGGAGGGGGCTCTAAGCAGCGCTCGGGAGGTTGAGCTACTGAAGCATGGCCGGACAGAGATCCAAACACGGCAGAAGACAGCAGGGTTCTTCAGGTTCTTTGAGCGCCCCCCACCACTGGCTAACAGTAAAACATACCTTGCCCCAAGACACGGAGCAATATGGGTAGAAAACCTCCCGGAATGCTTTATATCAGTGTTTAGGGGCGAATTCCTCATACTTTCCTAACGCAACCCTTCAAAACTCCTGAAACCCTGTCAGAGCCAACATCTCCACAGCTAAGCTCAGAGTCAGACCCGGTATGGCCCAGTGGAGCGACGAGGCTGTGAGTGGAGCCAGGTTTGCCGGGGAAGTCTCACCGCGTAGCTCACTGTGCTCAGGCTGCGTCCTACACCTCCAGCCCCCTGACTCCCAGGAGCTCGGAAGTCCATCTAATGGCAGACTAGCGGCGGAGTACCGTAGTGTGGCTACAAGGCTTAGCTGTAGTCGCGTCTCCCAGGACTTTGTCTGACGCGTGGCGGATCAATGAGACGCGTGAGTGGAATGAGCAGGGTGGCTGTCGGAGGCAGCGAGGCGAGGACTTGGCCAGTGGAGGTTCTGCGAAAGCCAACGGAGAAACCTTTCTTCTTATTCCCTCACATCCCAGTCGAGGGAGGGAGACGGAAATCAATGCCCCCCCCCTCCCCCCCAGAGCTCTCTCTCTCAGGATCATTTTTGGGATGCGAGAGTAGAGTGGCCTGCACAGATTGCTGTGGCGTCAGAGCACAGATTTACCATCTGTTGTCTCTCTCCCCCATTCTCTCTCTCTCCTCACTCTTAATCCCCCCATCCCTCTCTACTTCCTCTTTTCTCTCACCCACTTTCTCGCCTTTTGTCCGTTCCCTTCTCTGGTTCTTGGTTCCTATCTCTGCATCTCTCTGTCCTACACTGAAGTGTCCCGGGGGGGGGGGGCCCGTGTGCAAACAAGCTACAGACAGGTTTACATTATGGATTCAGATTCGGGAGCGTGACAAACGAAGGGGCCTGATATGTGCTGAGGCAGCGTCGGGGGAATGGGAGAACCGCAGCAGCCAGAGCTCCAAGAAAAGGTTACAGCTCAGGCCACAGTAATATCAGACGCTAGCCAACAGGAGGACAAAGCTTCCAAACCCCGACCAAATGGCTCGAACCGGGGAGTGAAAGGACCAGCGGGAACACAGTAATAAGCACTCAGCAGCCCAAAAGGATCTAGCGCCGGTCCCCTTTATTTGTTATACTGTCAATTTTCCTCGACGCTTGCCCCGATTTCGTCCTCAAAAGGAACGAATGGATCACCTTTGACTGTAGCTCGGCCATGTTGTCGATTAGGCCCAGATCTCAGAATCACTGAGCATCCTGACACCTAAATATTCTTCCATGACTGTGTCTTACATCAACATCACCCGTTCCTGCTTTTCTGCCACATCGATCTAACGCTTTAAATAGTCCCTCAGGGCCTCTGTTCTGTGGTCACCCAGGCTCAGTGTGGAGCAGCAGCTTTCCTCCCCTCCCTCATTCTCCTCCAGGTGACATTTGTATAACATTCAATTCAGCTAAACACACGGTAGCAGTTCAGAGCCTCTTCAACTTTGTAGTCAGTCTACTGCTGCACTGTAGACATTGAGAAGTCAGATAACCTTGTGCTTCTCAAAAATAAAATGCTTGTCTTATAGATCCCGGGCACTTACGCCGCCATTTGCAATCTATTTAATTAAAACAATACGCTAAATTATGGGCGATGTTATCAAACGAGGGAAAAGTAAACACGACAAAGTTGAATTATGACCTTGCACACGAGTTGAAAGAATGTTTTCAGCAGATATCATGGCACATGCATAAATTTATTGCCACAAGTGCGGGTGTGTCAATCATTTGCCGGCCGAGAATGCACTGCACCAGGCGAGGTGTGGAGAACAAGTCCATATTTCAAGCTTGGTGGGAGCTGCTTCATGTAAATTCTTGTGGGTATAATAGACGGGACACAACGCAATTACTCAAAATATTGAATACCCAGAAATGGCTGTCACAAGCCATGTACGATCAGCTTACTCACGTTTAGATGGAATTACTTTTTTTTAGGTTCACATTAATGATCTTATTGAATCACAGCCATTTTTTTTTGATGTGTTATTGTTCCTGATGAATTGACCAATAACATCACAGCCGTGATCAAAAACACCTGCATGTGTCTTATGAAATCCAAGAGGAACACATGGGACATGCAGTGTTGGACATGATGCCCCGACAAAGTCAGCTCCGCTGTCAAAATACTGGTAGAATGAAATGATTGCCAGTGAGCCCAAAGAGAGTTTGGCTGTTTTCCTTTTCAGTACGGAATCACTACAACGGAATCACTACAAATCAATGGCCACGCATTGCTTCTGTTCGGTTTAAATATCCCTCGAATGAGGCCAGTTTCTAAACCATCTCTGTATGTTTTTAATATCACCCCAATGAGGCCAGTTTCAAAACCACCTCTGTACGGTTTTAATATCACTCCAATGAGGCCAGTTTCAAAATCATCCCTGTACGTTTTTAATATCACACCAATGAGGCCAGATTCTAAACCATCTCATTTTGGTGGTTTCGTGCACTATAATGAAAAGAGAGTTTGGAGAATGGAAGATAAAGTGTTTTAAAACATCTACTTGAGTAATCTTCTTGGTGTCTGTAGTGGCTGGTGAGTAATACCATTCTGTTGATACGTAAGCCCCCAAACATCCAAATCCAACATTTCGTTATATCTAAGCCCTAATCCCTCGACTGTCTCGCATTTCAGCATGTCTTCCAGTGTGTGCTTTCCCACTCTCCCCTGTTAATCAAATCCGACGAGTTTTTGACGGAAGGATGAAATGACAGAAAAGGTTATACCGTGTGAGTGTTCGTGGGTGTGTGCGTGTGTGTGCGCGAGACAGAGATGTGTCAAAGTCCATGAGTACAGTAGGCATGTCTGTTCATGTACATGCTAGCCAAGCTAGGTCGACTGCACTGGGCGCGTATTGATGAGCTCTCAGATGGTATTACCCCCCGCCCCTTTCCTGTCTCTCTGCAGGTAGTGAGCTTGCTGTCCCAGTGACTGACACCTTCCTCAATCATCCCCAAGGTATTTGCATTTGTAATGACCGCGGCTCTGCTTTTGGAGCGGTGGGAGCCACCGCAGCGCGGCTGGACTTAGCAAAGCCCGCACACCGAAACTCCTGCAGGCGGGCCCTTCAGATAATATCCTCAGCGGCCTTGTCACCAAACGGCAGTTTAAATGGCAGCCAGCGACGGGCTGCCTTACAGCAACACTTAACCAAATTGACTTGGGGGGGGGGCGCCTTGAATGGTATTGCTCGGGAAGGATCGGGGCTCCGCCTCTCGGGGTCACTGCAGAGTGTGACAGACCGATGGATGGATGGATGGGCGGAGCTGTCTGGAATTGAGTACGGCCCGTCGGGCTTGCTCTCGGGCCGCTCCTTGGGATCCCGGCTTGACCAGGTCAGATACACGCAGAGAGCCCGGGCTGACAGGAAGATGGAGACAAACGACCACACGGAAATATCGACGGGGCTGTGGCGCGTACATTCCCGACACGGTTCCAGGGAGACAGATATGGGACCGCTGGGATGGACTTTATGGACTAAAGACACTGAGTACAGCGCGTGAAATACACGTTTCATCCTAAAATGTAAGATGCCCATTATTAAGCTCTATCGAACGCTAATGATTGGCACACATTTATGCAAATGCGTATAAGACATATTTTAACAGTACGCTTAGCGTCCATGTGGGTGAATCCACGATTGAACCCATTTCCCAGCGAGCCGGCTAGACCCCACTTACACTAGCCTTGTTATGCTAGTCAGCCAGGCGCATTGCTACACTAAACTGTGGAAGTCATCATGTGGAAGTTAATCTCTCTCTGGATAGCGAGGCTGTAATACTAAAGCTCATGAGGAATTACGGGGAGATTTCCAGAAAAGCTGCTGGCAGCAATTTCCCTGTCACTTTATTAGCCAAGATGTGCAATTTGTGCTAGCGCTTAAAAAGGCAGGATATGTCTTGTTTCACACATAATGCCGGACAGTCATGGAAGCTATAGGAGGCCGGGGCCGGGAATACTCCTGTAGGTAAAACAGGGATTTAAGACAGACCACACACACACACACACACACACACACACGCAACACGCATTGTATGGAAAAAGGTTTGCGTGCGTGCACACGCAATTCTAAACTTCCCTCATTTCCAAGCTGCATACAGAGCCAATGAAACTACTACTAAATGGCCTGGGAAATAAAATAATGTGTGTACGTGCATATTTCTGTGTTAGTATGACTGCGTGCGTGCGTGCGGGAGTGCGAGAGGCCACCGTGTGGAGGGGAAGGCAGGTACCGTAAAGCTTTCAGCCTCGCTAATGGCCCTCCAGCTGGGCAGCCCGGCGTCAACACACTGGGCCCTGCCCCCAGACATTCGCAGCGGTGCGACACAGCAGCTCCAACGCAGCGGGCTGCCACTAGAACTGTGTTCCCACGCTCCCGCCGCGTCCAGGCCAGCGCCGAAGTGGATCGTATTCTACACAGATACACAGAGTCTCCGAGGTTACGGAATAATCAAAAGGTGGCGCGCCTCTGTGCACCACAAAGTCCCTGAGAGATCTCGTTTCTATAGAATATTGGGAAATATACAACCCGGGCGAAAGGTTTTGTACAATAATCTAATCATTGTGTGTGTGTGTGTGTGTGTGTGTGTGTGTGTGTGTGTGTGTGTGTGAATGCACTCGGATTACTGAAGATCTCTGCAAGGTATGACAGAGTGAAAGCCAGCTGGTCTGACGAGCCTCTCAGGTGCTAGTGTGCTCATTACGGTAGATGATGCTACTGTTCCCCCTAAGTGAGTTCTTGTCAACACAGATGATTTACCGTCGACAAGCTGCGTGTGACTGAGAAGGCCTTGCTGCGAAAAGGCCGATCCCACAATGTCAACACGCATCCCGCAATGACAGGTGTTACGGCGGCGTTCGAGCCTCGCCTCGCTTGCAATTGCTCCTGGCTCTGCACCGGACAACGGCACGACGCGCGCGGGATGGTGTCCGCGCGTATGCGCCTGCGCGCGACAGCGTTACTGTGCGCGTTTGGCTGGGACTGCGCGTGATCGCGTGCGTTCGCTTGACCGCGGATTAAGAAGGTGCAGGAAGTCTCTCTTCTCATGTCAGCCCGTTAGACCGGAGTGTCACTGGGGTATCTGTACGTCGGACATGAGAGGTTTTGTTCAGGTGCTCCGGAAAGCTCAGCCCCGGGTCAAGCACTGCCAAGACTGCAGGTAAACAGCTTGTCCATACCTGCAGATAGGTCCCAATAGGCTGGCGGATAAACAACAGCAATGCTCAATAGTCTTAATTACTCCATGCATTTGCATCTCATTGTCAACCAAGCCCCACTGCAAGGACCCCCCCCCCCCCCGCGCCGCCCCCGGTCTCCCACTGCAGACGTGCTGAAGGAGAACAGAAGATAGAAAGCAGTAACAATGAAGGGGATTGTCTTAAGGCTCGTACACAGGTGCGGGGTGGAGGGGAATTCGGGGGAAGGATGGGGAGGACGGGGACTATAACCGCCCCCAGCTGAATTAAAACAGACCTCATCGCGTTCGCCGCATTATTCCAAACATGCGCTGTGTAGCGAAGGAACATGGTCATTTTATTGTGTTACCCGAAGACGAGTCAAAGAAGTGGAATTGGGATCCAAGCAACTAAAGGGATGGGGGTTTGTCGGTGGTACCTCGCTGGGCCAGAGGCCGAAGATTTTATTTATTTCATTATGCAACAAATCTTGAAGACACTAAGAAAAACAAAACAAATTGTTTGATTTTATTCCTTGTACAGGGCTAGACAAAGGTTTTCACCAGGGAAAGGCAGGCTTGATCCAACCTTGGTAGCCAAGCCTACATTCAGTTCCAAGTCTTTCCAGAATCTTCCCATCACTCCTCCTCAGTGTTCTGTGTTTTAATTCCTCTCACTCTTCCTTGTGCAAAGTCATTTATTCTGTCTCCGTTGTAGATAAGGTGTAGCTGTTTTTAAAGTAACGACCTTGATAAAATTGAGAGGTGAAGCAAACTGCCTGTCTGGCAGACTTGGGTCAAAATCGTACAAAATGTGGTGTCATTGCGAGAAAAAAAAAAACAGATAGCGAGAAGGTGCCATGCCTCGAGGGCTCAAACTAATGATGCATGTAATAAATGAACCCAGAGCCCAAAAAAAGCTGGCACAGCCAGAAAATAATGGATAGTCCGTAAAAACGAATACAGCACTTACATCATCTGTATTTCAGCCATGAATCTGATATTTATCGCGGTAAACACAGCGAGTCAAATCAACATGCATCTTATTAAAAAACAACTGCAGATCAAAGAGATTCGGATTAAAATCTGAACACTATCGGAGGACAAAAAAAACGACACCAGGATCCCCAGAGCAGGGGCCTATTTCCTGGCCCAGCAGCCAGACAGACAATGAGTCATCTTGTCATATGTGGCCTTAGACTCTGCTCGTCTCTGACTATTGCTCCACCGATGCAGCTGAAGGCTTTGTATAACCTACATGGACAATAGTAATGGACCTTGGGTGAGGGAATGGGGAAAACACACATGTATCGTCCCTATGAAGATCCTAGACCGAACAACAAAAAGGGCCAGTTGATCTCATGCAGTGGAGCAAGTGGACATCTGAGGGGCAGTTATTGTCCCCGTGGAACCCTGAGGCCCCTGTTAAAACTGGCCCCTCGGGTCCCAGGAGTCAAACTCTCAACTTGGCCTTAAGGAGCAGAAATGCTTGCAAGCCCAGTGGGTGTCTCCCATTGGCTCCTGTTTCTGTCTCTACGGGCCCTGCGGAGGGTGACACCTGCGCTATAATATGGAAGTCATTTCTATGGCCCGCTCCTCCAGCTGTGCCCGGGCAGCCAGCAGAGACAGCCCGGCGATGCCGGCTTTGCTTTCTTTAGCTCCCTGATAGGGGGCTGATAAAGGAGGCGCCAGGCGGCCGATATAGCAAGCGAAGAGTGTCAGTGTGAAATGGGTCCGGGGAGGAAGGAAGCGCTAGCTGGCGGAGGGATAAAGGAACAGGACGATATCTCCACCGTCCACCTGCTTCTAATGCAAATTTCCCTCCGCCCAAGCAACTATGTCCTTGAGTGGTGAGGTTTGTTGACCGGCAGCTTCCGTGCCAGCCAACGTCTGTGGGGTCTCTGTCTCGCAGCCGGATGGCTTCATACTTGACTGTGAACATTCCTCTTCCTCTCATGTTTATTCCACGCGGCGCGGCCTTCATGTTCCCCATACGTTCTCTTACTTTTTCTTAGCGAAAAGATGAGTGAGACAACACCTGGCGAGGGGAGACAGCTCTCAGAATGTCCTTATGAAGTGGAAGAGCATCGCTGACAAAAATATAAATTCAACGGCACGCAACGACAAAACACCTCGCAAAAACCACAGAGGGAGAGCCCGAGAGCAGAATTGAAAACAAAAAAGTGCAGGAGATAAAAACAAAAGCCCCTCAAACGCCAACAACACAGGCACGCCTAAAACGCTGAGGGGGACGCGTCACCTAGCGGAGTAGTGCGTTAGCAACAGCAGCGGGCCTGCTAGCGTAGCGGTGGGCGTAGACAGGCTGACACTTCCTGTGTGTGCGCATGTGTCTGCCGAGTGGGCGTGCGTGTGTGTCATGGGTGGTGGTGAGCGAGGGTTGGAGGAATGGAGGCACTGGGGTGCGTGGGCCCCCTGTGGAGAATCCTGCAGACTGCCCCTCTGGGCTGCGACAGTCGGCCAGCACAGACCCTGGGCTGTCAGTCACACGGACTTCATGCCCACAGAGGGGTAGAGGAAGGGGGATGGAGAAGGGAGAGGATGGGTGACAGCAGGCTTGTGCAGTGCCCCCTGTAACACTACTCATTCACCTTGAAGGGGGGGACCACAATGCAACAGAGGAAACACAAGGCAGAGTTCCATTGATTCAAGTTTATAAAAAACGATTGCCGACATCTGGGATGGAGACGACAGATGTGGGAGTAATGTTCTGAAGATCGAATAAATGTTCATCCAGGCGACAGGAATGGATTTTTACTTTGATCTGAGATTCTTTATTGTGTGACATGATGATGGAAACTGTGTTTTATTCATTTTTATCTTTTATAAATGATTATTGCCGGATTGATTTTAAGGTTATATGCAGGGCACATGAGAGCTCCACTTCATTTCCTCCTAAATTCCTAGGCTACTGGTTGCTAAACACATTTAGGCTATCCAACTGTGTCTTGACTTCCCATTGCAAAGTGAAGTTTCCCTATCACATAGGATAAGATCTCTAAGCCCGAACCTGTTTCATCCTGAGGCAATTAGGTTGCACAAGAGCAAGGGTATTGTCTGAGGTTGCAAGGCCCATGGAGATCAGAGGTCAATATACTGTAAGTGTTTGCTAACCTGGCGATCCTGCATAGACAAACTGGCTTTGTGATATTTCTTTTATATTCTAAAAAGATTAAGACCAATGGTGATAACAGCTTTTTTCACCATTGCGTTCACACTATAAAGCTGTTCAAGCAGTGAAACGTTAGAACAGGAGTTGAATATGTTTGCATTTTATGTCATAATTTAGACCCCTCAAACTCAACTCTGGACCTCGAAGACAGTTTATTTAGGAAAGGGACACCAGCTGGGTGCAATTTATGATGAGGTAGAACAGAAAACCATCAGGCTCTGGAGCTCGTAGTGTATGGGTTGAGTGCCACTGATTTTGACATTCATACTTAATTTACTGACTACTATTATAGAATGCTGATACACTATCAATTATATTTCCTGTCACAGTAATTCACTGGAACGCTACGCAGGTAAAGTTCAGTTTCACACATCTACTTCTGCATGTCAGACCCAGCACCACATCATCAAACTCTGGGATTTCTTGTTGAAGTTGTCACTTTGACTTAATGGACTCTCTTTGTGTTTAACAGTGGTGAAAAAACCCTAATTACACCCATTTGGATTCCACACTGTAACAGTAAAACTGTGGAAAAGTCCAAGGGGCTCAATACTTCTGAGAGCCACTGTAGTAAATGCTTTTCTAGCAATTAATACTAAGAAAGCTACAGGGGTTGACAAACTGGACACAGGTCTTCTGGTTAATGCTACACCATTTATTTCTAGAGCTGTGATGCAAATTTTTCAACTAAAATTATTTCTGATGTTATTCCAAAAGTTTGATAAACTGTCCCTGTGCTACCACTCAACCGTATATCTCAAGAATTACGTTCCCTGGGAACTATTGTGAAAACTGTGATTACGTTCTATGCCAACATATCAACTGTGCCACTATGTCGGTCAAGAATGTTATGTAGGTTGAAAAAGAAAACGATGCGTAACGTAATAATCCAATATTTTTGTGGGATTTCACCTATTCAAAAAAGGCAATTGATGTAAACCATCCCCACTCAAGCCAAATCAGTTGTGGTTAAAAGAATAATTCAATACGAAAACCTATATGGAGAGTGCAGTGTGTGGCCATTCAAAATATGGATTGATATATAACGTTCTTGACTGACAGAAAGGCACTAGATATGTTGGCATAGAATGTAACTGCGTTTTTTAAAATACTTCCCAGGGAATGTAATTCTTTAGATATACGTCTGCTACGACTACATAAGGATGACCTTGTTAACAATTGCCCAGCCTAAATAATCTTGCCTAGCAAACATTCTGGTCTTTGGTAAATACAAAGTTGTGTTGTTTTTAGATGACAACCGCATTGTGAATAAATATCAGTTTTGTTTTAGGCCTGGGCACAGGTCTTTAAAAACAAAAACTGCGAATACACTGGTTATAAATGATATTGCCAAAGCACAGGATGACAAATCAAATTGTGTGGATATGTTTATTGACCTGTCAAAGGCTGTTGATACAGTTGATAATTCTTACATTTTGATGAAACTGACCTTGCTGGGCTTGACTATGGACACCTTGTTATGGTTGCAGAATTACCTTATTGATTACCTTAGTGACAACTACTATAAGTCCCTTATAGACCTTAAGCTGGTGCTAAATGCAATATAAATTGTTTTCTATATATAATTGTCTAAGTAAAAAAAAATCTACATTGAAATTATTTCAATATTTTTTACCCTTGACAGTTCTGTTATAGATCGTGTTCCATCCTGCAAACACCTTGGGATTTTGTTAGATGAAAATCTCTCTTTAAAAACATATCACGGAGCTGGTGAAAAAGCTCAGAATTAGATTTGGTTTCTTTATAGAAACAAATCATGTCTATCTTCTCAGCACAGAATGAAAATTGTACAAGCCACTCTTGTCAGCACTAGATTATAGTGAAATGATATATATTCATGCCTCAGCCTCAAAGCTAAACTTCTAGATGCAATCTATTATGCATGTTTGGGTGGTATTACTAGTATGAACCTTCACATACATTATTGTCTTTTATACCCTTCAGTTGGCAGGGACTCGCTGGCTTCAAGAATGGCCAGACTTCCAAAATATCTTAACTTCTAAATAAATTAGAAAATCTGCAGTTATCAAACACGCTCTAAAGACGGATTAGTCTTAGAGATAACACAAGTTCATTTAGAGTTAAGGAGACATTTATTTGTTTACTATGCCCCTTACCCGTGGAATGTAACGTGACCTTAAGCTAGATGTTTTGGATCCTATAAGGCTTAAATCAAATTATTAATAAGTGATGTTCCTGTTTTTCAAAGTCAATGGTTTTCCTAAATTGTGTTTTTTCATATTTGTATCTATTTTACATATATTTTATTTTTTGTAACAAATAAACTGTAGATCTCAACTTCAGATTGTCTTATACACAATCCGTATAAATATATACACATTTTCTTTACTGGCAATTTGTATTAGACCAAAATTTCATCTTGTGGCCGAAGTAAAGATGCTTTACTTCCTGAGAGCTAACAGCCTTAGCGGGGACGTGCCAACAGAAACAGGCACTGTTGCGAGAATATGGATAGTCTGCCTGGACACCTTCAACAAAGAATAAGGCTCAAGACACTGACTCCAGTTTTTGGTAAAAAAAAACAAAAACACGAATGTGATACATGAAAAAGCTAAATATGCATATCTCCCGCTGGGAAAAAAAGTGGATGTGGCAAAGACACCTGTTCATTAATGTTTTGGTTCAGGTAATGCTTTAACGCCTCTGCATGTTAGAGTCAAGGGTGATTCATGTAAAAGAGCAAGAAAATAGCAAAGAAAATGTGCCTTGTGTGGCTAAATAGATTTTATTGTCCATCTTATATAGCCCGAAATGACATCTGGACAGTGGACATTGATAAGGTGCTGGTCAGGTTGTATAACGCACATAACCCTCTGTTCAAGCCCACAATCCTCTCTTGGTTTGTCTGTCGCAACACGCCAATGTACACTGAAAGGTTATGTAAATTATTATGTAAATTCATCCCTCTTATTTACTCTCTCTCTCTTTGATTGTCTAAAAGGATCGTAACTGGCACATTTCAAACTGTCCTTTTGTGAGATGTGTCCGGTGGGATGTGTGAATGCGAGTGGTGGGTCAATAAAGCAAAATTGGAGGATTCTCCATCATTTAAATAATCAGTTTGGGAACATTTTGGCATCACTGTAGAGTGTCTGCAAAATAACAGTAGCCTTTGTCGCCGTTAGTCGAAAAGAACAGACCATCCAGCAGTCAACACCTTAAATACATTGACACATTCACTCAACACATTAATGCTTTTCTACCATGAGAGCAAGACGGAAACCCAAGTAAATAAAACGGCCAACATCATCTCTTATTTGCATTCAAGCAACACTTCTCATCTGTCTGGGCCAAAGGCATATACAAAGCAAGGCCAAAGCTGTCTAGGAACTGTCATATGTGCCCTATGATGTATTTACTATCGGGTGATGGCCCTTCAGTGCTATAGTCAATCTAACAGTGAAAGCTCATGACATTACGGAACGTGAGAAGAGAAGTACCAGCTATAGGCTACAGGAAAGCCCCCATGATGACAGTCCAACAAGTGTGCGTCTCGGGTGTCGTTCATTCTGTCAGACCACACGCTTCAGTTGCAAAGCATTTTTATTTCTAACAGAAGCACACAGAATAAAAGGGGGACGTACCAGAATGTTCTGCAAGTCATTATGTGGCATTTGTTAGCATTTAGCTATTCCTGGCCAAAGAAGAAAATATTTGCGACAGTAAGTGTTAGCATATCATACTCTTTCTGTATCAAAACTGAACCAAAAAATGAACCCAAATCCTACAGAACCGTGGGTTTTGTGAACCGTTAAGCAATTGAAAGTATTGTCTTTTACAGTGAAACTGAAGAAAACACTGAATTTCAATGACACCAGAAAGAATTTAGAGTAGCGCATGGCACTTGTAAAGGTTGGTATTACAGCACAGCATAGGGGAGGGTAATGCTGCAGGGCATTCCATTGCTCATCATGCTCTAGCGACTCCTTGTGTTTGGACGGATGCTTGCAGTCTCATTAAAGTTGACAGCTGAACAGTGTTTTTTCCAACATTTTGGTTCTGATAACATCCTGGAGAGTCCAGTGATCTGATAATGAACTGCTTAAGGTGAAAAGTGACACTCCCTTTTCAGCCATCCACTCACCTATCCATTAACGAGCATTAAATCCCAGTGCTCTTTAGCCCAGGGCTTCAATCACCAAAAACAAGACAGGGAACTGAGGCATCCATCAGGTTTTGATTCTTTCAGGAATCACCACACTTAACCCCACCATATCCCACCACAGTTGGAGATAGAGGAGAGAACAGTTCCAGTACAGACAGTCCATGAGAGATCCCACTGATTTCCATGATCGGCGCTGGTCTGCAAACAGATCAACGTGTTTTCCAACAAAGAGGAGGCAGGCAATCACTGTGCTGACAGTACGACTGACAGAGAAATGCTTTCCATGGTGCAAGGCGAAGAAAAGTATGGAAATGTGAAATGAGAAGAACTCTTCAAGGGTGTTTCTTATTTTATCACACTGTCGCAAAGAAAAAGTATTTCCGCTGGGGGTGAGTGGGGTTAGAATGAGCTCGGGTTATCTGAAAACTGACAAGTTCGGAACGAAAGCATTACTTATCATCTAAAAAGAAGTCTGTATTGTTCTGCATTATCGTCTAACTGTCATTTTAGATGTGTGCACACTGTCAGAGCCGTGTTTTGGGGATGTTAACAGATCAGGGCTGGCAGAGACAATAGACCATAACCCAAACGACTCCCTCTGGCTGGAAGAGGCTATTAGGTTCGGTGTAGGATGCCAAGAGATGGAAGCAGTCCATAATCTCCACAGCCTGGAGCTATCCAGTCTCAGGTCTCAAATCCAATCCCAGATCAGGTTGTGTCTAACTTTCTATCCTACACTACCTGGCCTATCTGGAGCCACTAGCCAACCGACTGCCAACAACCACAGGTGGTTGCCAAGGCAACACCAGTGCACAGGTTGAGTAAAGACAATAAAACAAACAGAGCTACCTTTTCAGCTCTCCCACCAAAAATACATAATAATTCCTCCCTCCCTTTGTATGTCTTTTCAAAAGTTTGAAAAGTGGATGAGTCTGGCTGGCTTAAATGTTCTGCTTCAATGGCTGATTAAGATTCCAATCAGGCCTGGCTCCCTTTTTGATAAATGGAGGGGAGTGGGCTAAACATCCCTAAATGGCACTTCAGGATGGCCAGGGAATAAATTGTGCCAATCAACAATCGCGCAGCGATAGGTGACTGTGCGAGTGTGAGCATGCATATGTCACTCTGTGTGTGTCTGTGTGTGTGTGTGTGTGTGTGCACAATATGTGTTTGTATGCCCGTCTGTGAGTATGTTCAGAATTGGTCTAAATGCCATCTGTCAGGTGTAACAATTCAATGTAGGACACAACTACAGAGTGAACGGTGATGAGACACTGGCGATTTGCCAGAAGCCCAGTTAGCTTCAAATCCCTTCCACTAATCTGCCCTGTTCACTTTAGCAACAAGGCAATACATCCATGAAATCCAGAGGGTTCAGAAAGTCAGGTGATACGACCGAGGGGTTTGAGGAAAAGCAGTGCACCTGGTCTCCTTGCTAATGGCAGTTTTGCACTTGTTCCCTTCCCGAACCTGTTTTTTCCTGAGGCAATTTGGTCACACAAGAGCATGGGTATCCTCTGAGGTGGTAATCGAGCAAAACAACCAGAGTGTCTTTGACCACCTCCCTGCGGAGATAAAATGAAGTGTGATGGATAACCGTTCAGTCGAACCACTGTTCCTTTTCTTATGTGTGCACAGCATTGGGTCAGGTCCCATGGCCCTCTCCCCTACAACAAACTAGCTTGGAGAAAGAAGAAAGAACAAATTCTCCAGAAACATAACTACAATTTTCCTATTTGAAGCCATAGTTTCCTACTGGAAATGCATTGATGTTGGAATGAATTACAACCTAAAATTGTTTAGTCTGCTGGCTTCGGTAGGAACAATAAACAATAGAGCTAGTCCCTGAGGTAATTCTAACGAGTGACACACATGTGAACTCATGTCAAATGCTATGCTAATCCCTCTTTTAATACACAAATCATTTCTTCGAAATGAGTCCCTAACAAGCATGGAGACCAATAGCCTAAAGCTCTAATGTTCTGCTGTAGTGGCGGAATGGTAAATAGATAAAAAGCCATGCAGAATCACTTCTGGAGAAATTTTGTAGTACCACAAAGACATTCACACATGACCAGAGGCGAATGTAAAGGACTTGATAACAAACACAAGGCCAGTGACCTTGTGTGCCACTGCAGGTAGAGTGTGTGTGTTTTTGTCTTTGCATGGACTTCTTTTTTTCTGGTGCCAACAAGGATGGGGTTTGACCTAAAAGGGCGGGCACATATAGGCGCTTGGTTTTCGCTCAGACACGAAAGCAATTTAAACCTTTTTCAGCCAAGAACCAATTAGAAATTGTCATGTTAACACCAGTTCTGGACAATATTATGCAGGGAATGCTGTGTAGATCGTAAGTCTTGTGCACGTGCAAGAAATACAAAGTGCTCAGGACCAGAATCTGGCGGATGCATCTCTTTGTTACTCCCAAAGACGGAAGATTGCAAATCAAATCAAACTGGAAATTAGCCTGGTAAGTGATTGTTGCCAAATCATCTGTTTTTGCACAGTCGTTTTATCAGGCTGGCTACATAGGTACCTTGTATCACTCCAGCTGCTATTGATAGCCAGCTAAATTGTCTGGCTTCATATAAACAGGGTGTGGAAATGTAGTAGCACAGTACAAATCCCATTTTTTTTGTCAGGTTATTTTCTCTCAGTGCACATTATGTAATTGGCTACCTATACAATGTTATTTTTGCAGCACTTTATGCAATCGGTTAGGTAGCTGCTTGGTTAGCTTGCTTGCTATGTGATACACAATCTTAGCTGGCTTACTGTACAAACGTTATTAGAAAGGATTCCCCTAACTAGCTATTTCCTGTAGTGTATTGTCCTGTAAGTCTGCCTTTAAATTGGCTTATAAACTGTGTGGTTTGAACTGTGAATGCGGATTGGCTGACAGCCGTGGTATATGATACTTTGAACAACAGCTCTAACGTCGCCATTTACTGCTCAAATTACGTCGGAAACCGGTTTATAAGAGCAATAAGGCATTTCAGGGTATTGTGGTATATTGCCAATATACCAAATTTAAGCGCTGTGTCAGGGCACTCTGTGATGCTTCGTGTATAAGAACAGCACTCATCTGTGGTATATTGGCCATTTTCCACACCTCTCTCAGAGACAAAACCCAGGACCACAATCTCCTGATCAGAGCTCAGCTTCCAATCAGCAGACCACACACACACACACACACACACACACACACACACACACACACACACACACACGCACACGCACAGACACATAAACACACGCACAGACACACGCACAGCAACACCTTTGCAAAGTCATCTTATTCGTTCTTATGTTTTTTACAATCTCGACCCTAATAAATGATTCACACAAACTCATGTCAATAAGCAATTTAAATATACCTAATGTTGAACCACAGAGAACCAGCAACAACCCCTAAGATACAGACCTTTGGTGGAGAGCTGAAATGGTTTGCCTTCACTGTCAAGTCCTTTCAGATCTTCACAAGTGGGTATGGTCCAGGAGTTGAATTGGAATTGTACTTCTAACAAACCAGAAACGTTTTTTTACCCCAACCGCTTTATGTAGAGGTCGGTACCATGAGACTCACTTTATTTCCCATGTGTCCTTTAATTGAATTTTAGACCACATAGCTAGCAGCGTATCATAGAGAACACATTTATTTGTAATAATTGTTTCTCTGACTGCATGTGGAGTGCCATTGAAGGCCTCAATCCTTTTAAAGTGATCATCTTGGTGCCTGGACTTTCAGCTTCAATAGCCAATACCCTCCAGCCACGTCATCAAACCTGATCATCTGCAGGAACCTGTCAATGAAGAGCAAAGTAAGTGAACGACCCACCCAGTGGACTACATTATATATTAGTGGAAGACCTCAATTTGTGGTAACACCAATGTAGTATATAATAACCATTGTTCATGTTTATGGTATAGCCTAGGTAGAACAGGTATACAATTGATACTTAATAACAATTGAACTTGAAAGTTGCTGTACAACCACTGAAAAACACTGATTGCATGCGGAACAACAGACAGAGTTAAAAGCCAGTCCTGTCGAAAGACAGGAAATATGTCGGAAATATCCATCAAAACCCAATATGTATCAGTCACTATCCAATCAATGCTGACAATTTGATAATATTTAGTTATGACTACACACACTACCAACAACTTGTGACCATAAAATTATAAATTGCAAATCATGGTCTGTATTGTTATTAACTACATTCAACAACAGAATGCTAACAACAAGGTTGTCCAAACAACGTGTCACGAGCAATCTATTAACAATAGTAGATGGGAGCTAACATTTGCAGGTACTTCCCCATATCCCAGGCATAGCATTAGATAGCCAGCCACCATCCAGTTTATGGATGTCACGTATTTCATTTAGCCCTCGAGGAAAACATTGAACGTTTCATAAGGTGGAGTGTTATTTACAATGAGGACTAACCATCACATCACAATTCTACTATCTGTTGAATCCTTGTCCTTGCATGCGTTGTCACTCTGTCTCTGTTGAGGCTCAAACTGGTACGGCTGAGGTGTATTTCAACATAAGCTTCTCCCAGAATTGATGTCTTGCAATATGTTGCTAAATGCAAACCTGGGTGAGTTAGCGAGATGAGGCAAGGATTGCAAGGGCTACAACTGCTAAAGTGTTCCTCGGGCCTGTCTAAAGGCACCTTTCTAAAGGTGCACCGTGTAAAATCATATTATGACACTGAAACTAATTCGCGACTTTTTGTTATGGAGTGACAAATCAAAACAAAATCTATTTGCATAAGGTGTTGGGAATAAAACACAAATGTCAGTCTTGTTTTGGATCAGATAACCCATTTACGGTTACAGTACAAAGTCTAATTAAATATAATTACCCCTCTTAACCACTGTTACTAATCAATGTTTTATGTAAAAAGGGCACCCACAATCTATTGATGTAGATCCAGCCCAGCCTCCGCTTATCAAACTGTGTGCAGCGATACCTTAGTTGTTGTCTCCAGATCATTGTATTGCTGTCTCCAACCCCCTTGCTGCTGTCTTTACACCTTGTGGTTTTGCTATCTGATTGGATGGTAACTTTAAAGTAATGCTATTGGTCAACAACTTCCATCTCTGTTGGCTGTAATAGGATGTTTCTAGTTACTGCCTGCTGTAGTGAGATACAATCTACCGCTCTCTCTCACTCGCTCTCTTTCTCCAAGAGCTATGGGGCTGAAATCTGTCCCTTTATCCCCCTCTTTGATCATGCCTTGAATAATGCTTTGTTAATATAAAATACTATCTCATAATTATGGCTGTATGCCTTGTATTATAAAATCTTTCATTTTACAACATGAAGCAAATCTATTTGCATTCGTGATTACATTTTTAGACTTGTTCTTGCCGTCAAATCATCGATTCATACCGCTTGCTCGCATTTTTCCGATTCATTCCTTGATCTTTGGAGTCGGGTCACTTTTTAATAGACTCGTTCATTACTTTGAGTAGTCGTACACAGGTCACAAAAGGTTTAAAACGTGCATGAAATATTCCCACACTACAGCAAAGGGTCACCCCTAGAGTGATAAATCTTGCTGTCAATTCCTGCTTCAAAATGAACATACGGAGATGTAATGCATATCAGCTGATTGGTCAGGGAAGCAAGTGCTGACATTGTGTTGGCATGTGTGGCGGAATATCGAAGAGGACACGATTACAAGCTTGTTTCTCCGGCGAAAAAACTTTTGGGACTCATCCAATGGGGATGGTGTACATGATTCATACAACGGGTATTGTTTAAAGCTTTGTACTGATTTGAATGATCTGCCCTCACTGTGTATACCAGGGGAATGACAAACCACTCTTAAATTTTTACTGTTTAAATTGAACCTGTAACCAATTAAAAATAGCAATGGGAACGCTAATGGGTATATGGCCGAAATACCACGTCTAAGCGCAACGTCGTGCCTAAGAACAGCCCAGTATAGTACGGCTATACCACAAATCCTTCTGCCTAAAATGGAGTTTGTTCATTACTTTGCGTAGTCCTGCAGTATACGTGGCTAGACACTTACATGAAATACAGGATAACTGCACTACATTGATATGAAAATGTTATGTTTTTCATGGTATAGTGCAGTCAAGCAGGAATGTCAATGACTCAAAAGGGAAAACATGGGGATGACGGTATACTGGTGTGTTCTCTGCTTGCAATTTAAAATACCTGTGGTTACCTCCCTCTCTCCAGCTAGAAAGAGTAGGATAAGTACTCACTCAGTCTGAGAGAGGGAGGTCTTGTCGGGATAATGGTTCAGTGTGGAGCATTACTGAGGCGAGGGTGAGAAGCACGACGCGTGTTAAAGAGCCAATGAGCCATAATTCAACTGTTTGTAACAACAAGAGAATATCTAGGATTCACTGGGCCTAAAAAGCTCTCTATAAAGTTCACTTCTAAGGACCGTGTGAGTGGAGATGGTTAGATGGAGCAAGGTAGCTTTCTCTTCCTTTGCAAAGGAATTACACTTATATCTTCCCTTGGAAATTCGCTGTTCTGGATCCACAAAATCTAATGTGGAATTGAACGCAATGTACCTTCACAAATCTCCTGTGAATATGGCAGATTTTTGGCTGTGTCCTCTCGCAGTCTTGGAGCACGCTTGGTTCCTCTAAATGTAATTACTATGTCTTATCTGAGGTACTTTCATGCCTGGTTGAAATAATGGAGGACCTTTTCCAGCACTAGAAAACACAGGTTACAGTTTTTTTTCTTCTCAAACAAAGTGAAAAAATTTAAATAAATGTACGCAATCTGGTTTGTTTTTCATTGATGCCGATTTGCATTTAAACACGGCTACGAAACGACATCCTTAGAATCCATTCTACTCGTCCAGTGCACACGCACACACACTCATGACCGTAAATGCAACCTAAATAACTTAACGACCGTAACTAAACCAAACCTTAAACCTAATGGCCCTAACTCCTAACCCCAACTTAAAACAGAAACACACACCTCTACCTTCCTGAAACCAAAGCCAACGGTTGCACCTGGACTCTTCAGTCTTATCTTCTCATTCCTGCGCTGTGCTCGTTTCCAACCGTATTCACTCCTATAACTGACACTCAGTCCATCTTATCTCTGACTGGCCAAGCCTTTCCCCATCCTCCTCGGGTGGCAGTGCTGTGAGCCTGTTAGAGTACGGACCTACCCTGCGATGGCCGACGCAAGCTTAATCGGTTAGCTAATGCTCCGGGCAGTTGATTAAGGGTCTGGTGTGAAAGAGGTAGGTGTTATCAGTAGGAGGGAACATCTCAACAGAGAGCACTAATTGGTCAGCGACTGACTGCCTTCTACGCTGCTGAGTGGAGATTGGGATGCCTGGTGGATTCGGTCAAACGGTGCACTTTTAGGCTTTTACTTAGCCGCTCCCCGGACTTCCACGACTCATGTAGTATCAATAAAACAGACCGTTCCGTTGGCAAGCTTTCCCTCCGACTACCCAGTTGCGCTGAGTCATTGCAGTTTGGTTCTGTGGGAAAGCCGTAAAGGAGGAAGGATCATTCAGTGTTCACCGCTCAGAAGGGGAAATGGCAACCTGGCCTCAAGGCAATTTGCAGCATTTGTTATGTACATTTATATACCTCCAGTTACTGCGAAAGGTTATGCTAAGTAACATTAGAAATGGAATAGTGGTAGCACAATTTCATATGAATTAAAAGACATACAATCTGGTTGTTTAATATCAGAAATCAAAGGCTACTTTAAGTATAGAGGTAACATACTTATATTACTGCAAGGAAAAGGGTCAGAGGAACGGATTGCTAAAATGTAATAACTGTCTCCAACATGTCTCAACCACTCCACTTTAGACAATTTACCTCTCCGACCCACCTCCCTATTGGACTTGCTGTCTGAAGTGACAGGACCATTTAATGAATGTCAACGTAGCAAATATCATACTGGATCTACAAAGAGAAATAACATTGGGTAATAGTAAGTAAATAAACTAATCAGGCCTAACAATAGTGACTATAGTAGCACACGGTGGAACCACTGATATAAACGTCCTGTTTATCTCGGTGGAACCACTGATATAAACGTCCTGTTTACCTCGGTGGAACCACTGATATAAACGTCCTGTTTACCTCGGTGGAACCACTGATATAAACGTCCTGTTTACCTC
>JACXGJ010001560.1:0-80784 GCA_016801105.1 Esox niger | reverse complement strand
CCCTGTCTGTCTAATGTATAGACTGTTTATTCTCTCCTAGTGGACACCCTGTCTGTCTAATGTATAGACTGTTTATTCTCTCCTAGTGGACACCCTGTCTGTCTAATGTATAGACTGTTTATTCTCTCCTAGTGGACACCCTGTCTGTCTAATGTATAGACTGTTTATTCTCTCCTAGTGGACACCCTGTCTGTCTAATATATAGACTGTTTATTCTCTCCTAGTGGACACCCTGTCCTTCTACTCGTAGGACATACATGAACACACGCATGCACACACATTCACTATTAAAAAGGCCGTCCTGCTGCACTGTTTTCCAGGGTCCCCTTTGTAGCCCCGGGTCCCATCAACATGGCCCCCCGATGCGTATTTCAGCTGTCTCCCAACGACAGGTCCTCCATTCACAACCTGTCAGAGCCTCTGAGACGCCCTGCATTTAGGTGACAGTTTTACCTTTCTCTGAAAGAAGAAGACACTAATCACTTCTGAGTTGTAATTTTGCTGGATATTAATATTTAAAAAGCGGATGGTTTGAATTTTGCACGCTGATTGGCCAGTATACCACGACTAAGGAAGCATATTAGGTTTATATTTTAAAACACATGAACATAACAAATACAGTACATTTCACTTCACTGATATGACCTCCTATCCAACATACTGTATCTGCTGGATGTGTCCTCAGAAAGGCACAGTCTGTACTTAGCATTGTTCCGAAGAAGACTCCGGCAGGAGTTGGGGACAGCTGCTGCAAAAATATCAACAAAATATCAAATTGATTATATTTCCCATGTCACAACCAGTCTGGTTCTACACTGAGATCATCGCCGAGAAAATCAGTGTCCAGGATCTGAAATCAGTTGAAAAGTATATGCTGAACGATTGGTCTTTGAAACAACACAGATTCAACAGAATGGAATGTTACTCAACGAGTCAACTGACTGTACTGGTTGTAAGGGAGGATATCGGACACTGTTGTTGCCTGAGTTTGGTCACCTGTAGGTCCTCAATCAGTATTCTAGTCATCTTCATGGAAACTGGGCAGGGTCCGTTGGGAAGCCTAAAGGCTGTGTGTAATTTAGGTTTGGCCTAGTTTCTCTGAGCCATTTAAAACAGCCTTTGTACAGTTGTTCACTGGTATGCTTAGGGGACCCACATTTACTTTGCTACATACAATATTAAAAGGCGCGGAAAATCACTGAATTATTTAGAATATGTGTCTGGCGAAGGTATGGGACTAAAACATGCTAGTGTGCAAAGACTGAGTGCTGGAATAGTGATCCCCTTCCTGGTTGTGCCGGCAAACCAGAACTGTTCACTTCTGTATAATAGGCACACATGCACATATGCCTCTGTCTATTATATAGGACCTTAATTGTATTCTAAATCTGAAAAGAAATACACCCTCCCATGTATACAAATTGATTATTGTTTTCAACATATTTAAAAGGGCACATGGTTATGTTAGCTACCGTTTTGTTTTTTGAAATATGTGATTTTTATATTCCTACGGGTGAATTCATTATTTGGGCATATCGATTTAAGGACTCATTCATAAGCTTAACTCCGTTTAACACGTGCACCCTCCACATATCCAGTCAAAACAATGTAAGTGAAGCTCAAACGGACAGAGTAAGGTGAAACTCACTGGAACTGGGTCACTGGATAATCTGCTGGTCATATGTCAATCATATTTAATAAGTCTGTGCATGCTGACACACTACTGTCACAGATAGTCCACTTTCCAGAAGCTTTCACACACTGCTAGATGCCGTCTGAATAATAAATATCTAATGTAGGCTCAGTCATGGACAATACTGGGCTAAATCAATAGAACTTTGCAGTGGATTAAGGAGTGTGTCCTGGTTCATTTGTAACTTCTGACAGGACACAAATGAGCATCACGTGACTGCATTTGAGTTTCTAACGCTGCTTAACGGAGGGAAAATAAAGTAAAGGTGAGTCTCAACATCAAGTATTTTATGAGAGTTTAGCGAGACCTTATGTTTACTTTCTTCACCCGGAAATCAGTCAGCCTGGTCACGGCCCTGACGTCTACTAAAGCTAATCTTTAGCAGGGGAAATGACCAACAGGTGTGTAGCCAGTAGGGGGCGCACTTACCTGTGGTTCAATGATCCAACGACCCAGTGCAGTGAATTGGACAATGCCCTGTGTTACGGCGCCATCTTTGGTCTGGGATGCTTTGCGGGCGTCGTGTCTCCACGTGTCAAGGCTAAGCATTTCATCATATCCACCCGATCAGCTAAATCATTTCTACAACCGGGTGGCTCTGCCACCAGTTGGCTGCTGTGTATGACTGAAGTGGACGGGCTTCTCTGTGTGGAAGTGGGTGCTACCCATCCATAGGGCATGAGCTGAGGTTTCCCTTACTGGGCAAAGCACTTCGGGTGCCTAGAAAAGTGCTATGTCATAACTAATTCATTCATCATCAACCGCGTATCCTGCGCAAAGGGGTCGCGGGGGGCTGGAGCCAATCCCGGCCGACATCAGGCGAAAGCCAGGGTACACCGAGGACAGGCTGCCAGTCCATCACAGGGCCACACATAGACAAAGAACCAGTCACACTCACATCCACACCTAAGGACAATGCAGGGTCACCAATTAACCCACATGACCTTTTGGACGGTGGGAGGAAGCCGGAGCACCCTGAGAGAACCCACACAGAAAGCCCGCGGCAACCGAACCCGCAACCTTCTTCCTGTGAGGTAACAGTGCTAACCACTGCACCACTGCGCCACCCACAACAAAACTAATTGTTATTATTATTTTTGCTAAGCAATTAAATCAAAGAAACCATCAGTCACCTAGATATGCTTTGATCACAGTGGAGATTGGAATACAGAAGAAATCACTGATGATAAATTCTGAGACGATCTAATCGAAAAAAAGTCTTAAAATGTAATTGAATTGTAAGGAAACCTCTGAAAGAGGAAGTCCCTGAGTAGCAGATAACTATCATCAGTTGTCTGGTTGCTTTGTGAAAAAAACATTGCAGAGTACAGGAAGTGGACGCTGTTCCCAAGGGAACACAAACGATTGTGTCTGTGAGCGAAATTCCCTGTTTGTTTTTTGTTTTGCTGTAAAAGGCACAGTAGACATCCTGCTACAGTGAGTAAACCGAACGTTCAAAAGATTGGTTCCTTTTTAAATTATGAGGTTAGCTGACAGTTGGACTGTTAAATGATTTGAAACTTGCATTGGGAATAACAGCGCTGAGTATTGAATATTTTCTCAATGGCAAACATCTAAATCTTATTACCTGGACCAACGTTCTGGGTAATGGGTACCAGAAGTCCCGCAAGTTTGTGCAGCATGGTAAATCAACCAATCAAGTTTGTGTGGCATGGTAAATCAACCAGTCAAGTTTGTGCGGCATGGTAAATCAACCAGTCAAGTTTGTGCAGCATGGTAAACCAACCAGTCAAGTTTGTGTGGCATGGTAAATCAACCAGTCAATGTACATGAAAATATACAGATATTGGAAGAAACCATTCTAGTCAATAGAGCCTAGTGGGAAATGGAAATATTGTGGCTGCGGTTTTAGCCAACATAATTTGTAGTTTTACAGAACTAGCCGTCAGAACAGAGCTAAATTTATGCTGATTCAAGGTACATTTGTGAGCCAACCAGCTGCAAAATTTACTGTGAGGCAGAGCTAGCTCTAAATGTGGCCATACAGCTGAGGGAATTCATCATTTTACTCCATTTTATTCAAACGTTGAAAGATATATCTACATTTCTTTTGATTCTAAATGCCATCCAATTCCCAGAATAAGATAAAGCAATTGGTTCCATACTTCTTTACACTGCAGGCTGCTTTGCTCCTGGATTGAGATTGTCAAGAAAGGATGATTCTCTTCCCGTTCACCATCAGCGGCCCATCACACCATACGACACAAAGCTTAATCTGCCCCCCACAAAATGAATATGGGGTAGACGGAGGCGTGGGAACATTGGACACACTCGCCTCCACACACAGAGAACCACCGGACCAGCTGGGACTGCAGCGTCGGACACTTCAAGCGGACCAGACGGGCGCCGGACAGGTGCTTTCAAAGGGGGAAAACGGTTAACACAACACCGCCGCGCCGATCCCCTCAGAACGTTACCGGGAGAGGATGGCCTTGACACAACAACTGCCCCACCAGTCAATATCCTGTCTGCATTTACCAACTTCTTTCAGCCGTGAAGACAGTGATTTGAAGTAGGCCGTTTTAGTGGGAAGGTAAAGGTCAGATTGAAACATCATTAGACAGATAGACCCGTGGCATTCACACCCCACTCGCATCTCAGGGGAGATATGATCCAGGACAAAAACAGTATCTGTCTTCTGCTTAGAGCGGTGTTTGTACTGTAAGATTTAGAAATGTCACCGAGCAGCGTAAGCCCTTCTAAACGGTCATACGCTGTTCTGTCAATGGACCGGCTGCCGTACTGTAGAGGTCCTCGGCACGACATCTGTAATGACAGAGGCGTATGTTGCCCGTTGTGGAAATCCCTACACAGGTCACCACGGACAAGCTATCAGGTCTTGTTGATCAATCATCCAACTTATTGCGGCTGCGACCGCGTTATGTTTCAATTACATACCAGGGGACTGCTGCAGAAAACCCATAATCAGACACTGCTAATTTTGGGAATATACACAATGTTTAGCGGAAGATAAATGCTACAGTATATTAGCATTAGCTGCCAAATATTTAAAGTACAGGGATAAGTGTGTAGCTATGCTGAAAACATCATCTCCAACTGAACAACTAAACAATCTAAAAGCATGCATGTCATACTATCCAATCCTACTGAAAACCCCAACTAACCTCACCTCAGTGCTAGTTGCAGTCCCTCTACTGCGACACGTGTGACTGTTTGAGAGCCAACCTATGTCAATGTTTCTCTCATTACCAGTTCTCGCGAATGACTTCCCGGTCTGCGGACTGCTTGTTATCTCATTCATGTTTGCCACAGATAATACCAAAGCTCCACTGCCGAAGTAACCGGCGAACAAACCGACCGCTGCTTCACAGAGGGTGGTGAAATGCCCAGACAACCTAGCACTCAACCATTGTGGAGCACTGTTACAGCTCACTGTGCCATTAACTGTCAAGGACAGATGCAACAGGGGAACAAACTGGAGGGTGGATTGGATTTATAAACTGGGATTCAGAGAAGGTAATAGACTGGATTGTGAACAACAAAGACTGTAACCAATGTTAGAGTAGACAGACTCCGAGGCACACATAAGTGTTAACAAGATGTATGAGTGTAGGAACCATTGTGCAATTTTAGCCGAGCACACTTCTAGGGAAAATCCACCAAAAGTATACAATTTTACGATTTAATCATTTTTCATGGCTATAGCTGTCGGTTTGTTGCTGAGACGTTTGTAGACCTTTTACGGTGATGAAAAGCTCGGCTTCAAAAGCCTCACTTTTGGCCCTTGTACGGCAAAAAAAACTCTGCAGGCACCTGTTCATTTTACCTCTCACTGCTCTGGTCAATTATCCCCGGATTGGAACCTGCCCAGGATCAGTCACTCACTCTGTGTCATTACCATTTTGAGCTGACGCCAAGATGAGATTTGCAGGAACATTATGTTGGGAAATGCAGGCAGCACTTTGAGGCTGTCAGTGCCAAACCCAACTCCAGCACTGACCAGGACTCTCCTCGGCAGCATGATCAGGAGGAGCAGCAGGAGCTGTCAGTACTGACAGATGATTGGCTGCTTGGTCTTTGTGTAAGAGAATGCACAGCGCTATTGGTACATGTAACTGTCCGTCAAGGCTTTGTGTTTGGAGGCCGAGAATGTCGGGGTGATTTGAGGGTCCATGGAAAATGGCAGCATTGGTAAACAAATCAAGACACCTTGGTGCCTCCAGAGGCTGTATTAACAAAACATTTTAACTTACCGCTACAAGGCCTCCCAAACAGCAGTAAAAGTTCCTAGCTAAGAGTTTCCTCTTACAATTTATTCACCAAGCTCCTAAGACCAACTTTTACTTAGGAACGGGGAGAAGTCTTAAGATAAGAGAAAGTGTGGGGTTGACCCCGTTGCTATGGATGATGCGGTGTTCCAAGAACACGCCTACTTACTATGTCCACAGTGATTGGCTGATAGGGAAGGCGTCTGTCAGAGAATTCATCATAGCAATACTGTAGATCCATGTCATGCTGCCACTTTCAAATAATGACATTCAAATAGCAATATAGGCTAAGTGTTACTGATTAAACATGAAAACAAGGTATACTGACTAGTTAATTATGTGTTCAGCACATTGTAACTTCTAAACCCAAAAAAGAAGCATGGGAAAATATATTCTTTCAAATGAATGTAGCTTTCCCACTTCTGCCCAGAACCATCAATGAGTGTGAAAAGCGCAGAGATTCTTTGCAGTCTCACAGAAGTGATTGCTGAATTTAAGCGACAACTGAAACAGGTAATAGGACATTAGGACAATTATTTTCAACTACACTAGACCAAGGCCAATGTTTTATTTTCAATCAGTCAATGTATTTAGCCATACACAAATGAACAAGAATGTGCTTATACATAAATTAACCTTGCTTCACAAGTCATTGCAGATTATATTACATCTTTTCACAATTGTTATGGCTCATTTCTCAAATGAGAATAAAACATTTTCAAGTTCAATCCTGATGTGTGCAAGAAATGTGTTTCACACGTGCCAAAACACGAGCCATCTGCTTAAATGAATGAGACACTACATTATCCGAGATTTGAGCTTATGGTTTTGAAAAGAATAATAAAAATACTTTGAGAAATGGCACAACAAATTATTACCAATGTTAAGTAATATTAAGTATTTTTGCTGAGAAAATTTCAAGCAGTGTAATGTTTCTAGATTACATAAAGGAGGCGTTCTACACATTGTCAATTGGTGGCTTACATAATTCACTTTTAAATTCCTCTATTAGTTTCTGTTGTGAACAAACACATACATTCAGAACTGCCCATAACAACAACAATTATTAATTGCCCCTTAGTTGCCCCTTAGTTGCCCGTGAGCTCCCCAGTACATAAAATGGGATTGTTTCTTGCACTATTCAGAAGCCGGTTCTGTTTACCACCACGATAACAGTACATTAGTTCCTTTCAGTGAGTTCCTGGGCTAGCATTTGTTTCAGACAGAGCCATAGGGAAAGGCTATCCATCAAAGGCTTAAACAACCACAATAAAACAAACCCTTGGAGTCAGCGAGATCACAGAGACGGGCGTGTCGGCCATGATGTCTGCAGAGATGAGATCAGCTCCTGAGTCCGTTTAACTTCAGTTGGGTCCAAACCCGACGTGAAGACAGCCAGTCAGACACATAGACGGGACAGTTGGTGGGTCTGTGTGCTCCTGTAGGGATCGGACTTTATTGCCTGGCGAGTCGGGTCCAGAAGCCATTCTACTCCATCATTCTACAAGCCCTTCAGTCTCCAGGAGCTGTGACCTGCCTTTCAAGGGCAATCTGACACGCATGCTGCACAGTTCCAGAGCGCAACAGACTGACATGCCAGTGACACATGGACTGGAAAATACAAGCAGCGAGAATGTGATCCTAATAACGTTCATCAAGGTTTTAAAATAGGACCGTGATGTGTGGTGTGAGAGCTAAGGTGATGTGTGTGTGTGTACCGGTGTGAAAACCAAAGTACCACGTTTCCATGACATCATTAACACCGTCTATGAATTCTGCAGTTTCTCAGCACTCAGTCCCAATACCAGTCAAACCCGGTACCAGTCTATACCAGTCAGGACTAGTCAGTAACAGTACAAGTCAGGACTAGTCAGTAGAGCCAGTCAGTCCTTGTACCAGTCAGTACCATTACCATTCAGTCCCAGTACCAGTCAGTACCAGTACGAGTCAGGACCAGTCAGTCCCAGTACCAGTCAGGACCAGTCAGTGCCAGAACCAGTCAGTACTAAGGTATGGACTAAGACATTTTCTTGTGTCAGAAATAAAAAAAAAATTAAAAGCAGGAAAACAAACCAAATTTAATTCTGATGGATTTGGGCCTATTGATTGTAGTTATTGAGGTGCATCCCAATGGCATTGTGAAGTTCATGAAAATGTCGAGGAAGAGAAGACATGCATTGCTTTCAATTGCGATATTGCCACATTTCATTTTAATGTGTCCTAAACAGCTTGTGAGTGCCACTGTGGGACACAAAAGACATGTTCATATTCCCGAGAGTCGTCATAACAGCAAACAGCTCAAAGCATTCAAAAGCCACAGTCAAAGTCATGAGAGAATCAATTCTATTTGTAAAACAGAAAGCACTCTGTATGTGCCACCCGTTAAATAGAGCACATGGTGGTGACTTCCGACTAAACTCTGGTTCTCTGAAGGAAGTGTAAATGCCCTCAAGGGGCCTTCATGAGGGATAAGCCAAGTACTGGCAGACATTAACCCGTGTGCCAGTGCAGGTCCACTGACCAGTGTTTGAGAAACACAGGTCTAAAATCCCTTCCGTTGTGTTCTCCAACCTCATAAAGTGTGCAAAGGCCTTGTGTCGTTAGCCATGCAAGGGGAGTGTTGACAAACTACTGAAAACAGGGGTGCCTCTAATTTTGATGTATCATTTTTGGGGTGAACACATTTATTATTTGCAATAATTATAATATTTTGCTCAGTTTCATCAGGGGGGACAATAGTTTTGGGGTGCATGATTGCATTTGCTCATAAAAGCAAGTGGAATAATAGACATAATTTAGTTCATCCTGTAATTTCCACCTTTAAACAAAAAAAGGCAAGTTCAGAGAATGACAGAGAACGACAGAGAACGACAGAGAACCACAGAGAACGACAGAAAACAACAGAGAACGTCAGATTCACATATTTTCCTCCCTATTCTTCCCGCCATTGTACCAACTACGAGATGTACAGATAGCAGATGAAACCTTGACCTTGCAGCAACTCTCGGGAGAGTAGAAGATTGGGACGTGTCCTCTGAGACATATCGCAAAGGTGTTCTGTGTCTTTCCACTGCTTGCAAAATGAAAAAGCTAGCCCCGACTGACGTTCTTGGGGAGACTGATACTCCGGCTCAGAGCCATAATTAGCTTGTAGGCACATGCAGTCTTGCCAAGTCCTCAGTAAGGGAAGCAGCTATTGCCTGTCCTTAAAGTCGCTAGAAGGCACTAAATGACATCATCTAATTTGCATAGTTGGCCTCATAAACGTCTTCAACCAACCCTTAAATTCAGGGTTTGATTCCCACTAATTTCTGTATTTTTGAGTGTACAGTTTAGACAGAGAAATGATGCGCTATCCAGCTAAATGTTTAGATTATGTCACAGAGAGGCACACAGTGGACGAGGTAAGTGACTGAGGCAAACGCAGTGATTTATTTTAGACAAAGAACATTTGACATTTACATCCCGCCCTGATTGTAAGCCAGGGCGGGATCAGCCAGCAGCGGCTTCCATCATGCGCAATTCATTTGCAGGCCCTGGACGTGGAGGGGTGAACATCTCCTGCTCTGACTGCAGCTGGTAAGGACTGCTGCACGTGGACTGGGCCGCTGCTCGTTGAGAAGAGGAAGAACGATACGTGCTTTCAAGTCTCCAAAAGTTTCCAATAACACCAGAAAAAGTAACTGGATTTGTCGGTAGTCGATTTAAAAAAAAGAAAGTTCGATAGAGGGTTCTGAATACTTGCTAAATATAGTAACAAAGTCGCTAAGTTGGCAACGCTGGGCACATACCCCCTGGTAGCTAGAGTGAAATTAGACAAAGAAGACACCGCTGATACCCACCTCCAATCACAATGTGGAATGAGACAAGCCCTGTTATGAATGCAGCCTCCATTATTCACGGTGGTATCTAATTGTTAAAGCTACTGGAGAAATGAATGGAAAACTTAATGCGCTTCAAAATCCTTTAATCTGTTTGTTTACCTGCATTCAAAAATAAATTCAGGTTAAGCTCTTGCATTTGAAGACTTTACGTGTTTCTTTGCCCAAGTCTTTTGAAGATCAATTTGGCTTGACAAGATTGTGCTTTAGCTAGGTTTTGAACATTCTCCCAATACATTTTGTGTGTACTAAGACTAGAATATGTACAGCTCAGTGTGGATGTGATGTAATACTAAAAGTTGTGTTTGTCAAATTATTATTAATAAATAAATATATTTTTCTTGCTAACATCAAAATACGTTAATCTCAAACATTGCCACTGTAGAAGCCTACCTGTTGACCCATTCAGCAGCTTGTGGACAGGCAGGATTGAAATGACGGTGTTTTGGTGGTGTGGTAACCCTCTCTACCCCAATCCACATTATACAGTATTGCCTCGCTACGTTCTGAAATGCATTCACTGGATTCCCTTTCCTGTTTACATTAATGCAGATACAAATCTAGATATTCAGTGAAATGACACGCTCCCATATGGTCTTTTCACGTATCTGTTCAGATGCTTCAATATTGCTTCAATAATGGCTTTGAATGACACAATGTGAATTATCATGTGAAAAGCCCACTGCCTCGGCCGGAGTGGGGAAAATGCATAGAAAAACAAACAATGCCGTGCCTCGTCAGGAGCGAAATAGAAAGGAAGGACAATTTGTTCTGTGTAGCATCGGGCCAGTGGAGGGATAGAGAGAACGTCTGTTTTGCATTTTTAGAGCGAAGGGGAAGGACTGCAGGAGGGGATGTTGTTTTCGAGGTGTCGGACTAATGAAATGCACAGCGGTGCTCCTGTTTAAAGGTGCCAGTCATGACATCCTGACTAACCGACTGGGAGGGAGACTAAGAGACAGCGAGAGAAGTGAGAGAAAGAGACGGCGAGTAAGAGACACCAAAGAGAGACAGAGAGAGAGAGTGTGTCAGGGAATAATCACCTCAGAAATATCAGTGGGCCTTCTACTGATCCTCTAGACTCATAAAAGCAGTGGGACTAGATAAACACTGAGTTAATTTAGGTCCCTGAGGGCCTGAGCGGGACTACATAAACACTGAGTTAATTTAGGTCCCTGAGGGCCTGAGCGGGACTAGATAAGCACTGAGTTAATTTAGGTCCCTGAGGGCCTGAGCGGGACTAGAAAAACACTGAGTTAATTTAGGTCCCTGAGGGCCTGAGCGGGACTAGATAAACACTGAGTTAATTTAGGTCCCTGAGGGCTTGAGCGGGACTAGATAAGCACTTTAGTTAACTTAATAGTGAGTAAATTACCATGGCCGAAGATCATTTATAATAATAAATATATTCAGCTAGAAGAATCAGGCGTATAATAGCAAGGGTGCTGGCACTCCAACGTGATTGTAACCTAGGTCAAAGGTCATGTACTACATCGGGATCAGGGAAGTATTTGGGCGGCACGTTATCGCTCCTGCTCCACTGCCAGGTGTTATGTCACCGCAGTCCAGTCAATCGCCGGCAGACACACCGCAACATCAGTGCATTGCAGAGTCAATCCCTGTTTATTCAACTCGACACAAACACATCACACATTCACAGACAGGCCAGCAGCGAGGTGTGATAGATACTGGCAGAGCCTTGGAAAGAGCGTTATTAACTGCGACTGTGGGTGACCGAGGCCGCCGTGCATTTTTCACCGGACCGCCGGGCCTTTCAAGGAGACTTTGAATTATTAAGGAGCCGGTTTCCGTCTCCCTCTCGGATCGCCCAGGATACATCCCCTGCCGCGTGCCGAGTTGGAGTCGCGGACCAACCGATGGCGGCCAACGCTAGCATGGCGGTCAGGGAACGTGCGAGGAACGCCGCCCACCGAGCACCCGCCTGCAGAGGCCCGGCGTGATCCCAGGTATTGATGGCAACTGAACCCATCTCAGAAACAACCAGGTTAGGGCACCGATTCCGCTCCCCGCCGATCGTTTCGACTCGTCATTCTGGTGGGAAGGTTGGGAGAGTTCACCTGAATGGGAAGCCAGTCAGCCAGACTCCTGCCGGCTGTGCCCATCGTTTGACACCCATCTTCCCCTACTGTGCCGAGCCAGAGGATCAGAGGACTGCAGTCTGCGTCTCGGTGCGTAGGGAAACATTGCTATTCATTTGGTGTAGACCGCTGTTAAGTATTCAGAGGCTGCGTACATCTCATGAGAACGGCGTGTCTATGTAGCAATTATTAAGATTCCACTTGCCGCCAGGATGAGAGTCAATATTTGATTTCCCAGCTTTGTGCGGAAATCACTGATTTCTGAAGCCTGCCAGCAGCAGAATCAATGTTGTTACACTGACTTCTGACTCGAGACAAACTAACACTCCAGTTGGCGAGACAGGGTTCGGTAGAGGCCTAGCGCAGACACAACCACTTATCTGCTGTCCTTCACAGAAGCACATCCCTAGCAAGACGAAGCAATCAGGGAAAGAAGATAGAGACAATCACCCTTGTTCTTGTCCCTGGGCATATAAAACCAGTAATGATCATCTCTCATCCCTATGAATCATAGGGTTATATAGTTAATTTATACAGCACAAGGGTGTTTTATAAATACACCATCATCAAAAACAATGTCAGAGTACCTGAGATACTCCCTATTTGAATGTTTTCGCCGGTCCGTTCAGTGTAGTGTAATGTCCTCATACTCAATTTAGATGCTCGCTCTGCTAACCCGCCCACACTAAACCACCAGGGACGGACTAACACTATTCCGGTCTTGTTCGAAAAGGGAAGAGAACACAAATCATGTTATTGCTTAAATTCTGTCTTGTTAGCTTTCGCGGCAGGATCCTGAACAGTGCCCCTTTATCCAAAGGTACTTTCAGTAACACTAGTGTGCATTGCGGTAGTGACATCATCACACCATTGAGACGTAAAACCTGGAGCAGCAGCCGAAGACCAGATTGGTAGAACTCGTGAATGAAACACAAACTACAATTCAAATATACCATAACTGGATCACAACATTGTCATCATAAAGCTTTATGTAACTTGGATCACTATTGGCTTCATGTTGTCAAGAGGAGTGGTACACAATATTTATGTAGTCTGTCGCTTTGTAGCGGAGATGATGTATAATTTAAGGGAAGATATTTACTAATATTTTCATAGTCTTTGTACTGGAAGATGGATGTTGCTTATACTGCTCTTTATGGCACAAGCAGACAGAAGAAAGGATACATTCATTAACAGTCAATCATGATGATTAGGTCCTGTCAAATTTTGGGAATGGGTTTGAGGAGTTGTTATTATCCCCATCATAAGTCGGAGTGCTGTTAGTGGGGGGGCTTCCCCCGGTGGGAATAGAACAGAAGAGTGTACAGGAAGGACAGGGAAATTCTCTCTTTGTTTCAAGTGTTTTCAGTTCATTTGCTCTGTGGCATGATTCACTTGTGTCCAACAGTGCTAACGTGTCATTTTGTGAGTTAAAATGTACATATAATGTTACAATCTGTCTGTTCGTCTGTAGACTCCCATCCAACACACTGTGCCGGATACATGACTGGCCGTCGCTGAAGAGAAAGCGTTGCGTTTGTGTTAGCTGTTCGCCTGTCAATCCATTACCACGGCCTCCTGTTGCCATGGCTCTTAGTCTTACGACGGAACAGGAAGTGTCAACAGCCATCATGGAGATAAAGGGAAGCTATCCACACTCCCTGAAGCAGAGGCTTAAACTGCAGCGGCCAGCCAGCTTCACAGCGTACCCATCATAATAGATGATCTGTGTTGTTCCTCTTTGATGTTTAAAATGTAATTTAGCTCGTCGGATAGCCGTGGAGCTTCTCTTGCTTCACAACCTAAACGGAGGAGTGACAGCTTAACTGAGATTTGACTAGTGCGAAACAAAGATGGTGTAGGATTATAACTGAGAGGTTTTTGACTTGCCTGGCTACATCCACATTTCAAGCTCTGAAGAAAAACCACTACACCACAGACATTTATTTTTCATCCGCAACGACTCTGGATTCGAACTCTTCCTTGAGATCTCCTCGGATGCAAAACCAACGCAACCGTTGGATCGGCCCCGGAAACCCAGTGTGTAAGATCAGATTTTTTGGTTATGTTTTACTCTGATGGTTGGGGTTAAATGGATAAAGCGGCCAGAGACGTTGGGAAGCGCTAGCTCTTCCCTGCTCTCCCTGTGTGAGAGCGCAGCAAGCTTAGAAAGTGTAACAATTACACAAAAGTATTCTTGAACCTTGACCCATTTTCATTTTTCCATTTGTCCCTTTTAATAGGATGAGAGTTTGTCATGACAGACTTGAGTCCTGTGGTATGAGAGTTGGTTAGATGCTAAAAAGGACACTACTAATGCCCAGAGTCTCCTCTGGTCGTGTCAAAGGTCAGGACGAAGATGCCCTAGTTATGATCAGACCAGAAAGCAAAGAATAATAGGAAATAACTACTGTATGGAATCCTGCTGACATTATGGTTCATTAGCTGACACTTATCTACTGGATTTTCCCTCCCAATAATGACTTCTTCTCTGTGTATATTAAAGCTCCCCACACATCAGTCTCATACCATTCGATCACTTTTCCAATTAAGAGGAAACGAAAGGTTTCTGCACCCTGCATTGTGAATCCTTTAAATTAATTTTATTGAAGGCTATCATCTCATGGAGTGGAGGTAATGAACAGCCTAGTGCAGAGGGGTTGTTGCGCTGAGCGGATCAGCCATGGGAAGCCTTTAAATCAGCCCCGCCGTATGAGGGAAAAAGTCTCAAGTAGCTACTTCAGTACTACAGTTCATCTCTGCTAAGTTAGGCAATAACACAGTGGTGCTTTCTGGCACCCATGATGCTTTGGGTCATGTATTAAAATGTTGTGTACGTACTGTAAGTTGCCGGTTATTTTGTCTACAAAAGGTCAAACGGATCTTAGTGATGTTGAAAGAGTGGTCATTGTCAGGGCTGGTTCTGCAGGAGCCTGTCTCAGTCACCAGTTCCCAATTCCACACTTGCCGATGATTCTGGAGGTTCAGGTTTATTCATCAAATGCAGCGAATAACACAGCTTCATTCAGAGCAATGGTTCTCTTGTGACACGGCACTCAGCATCTACGTAGTGACAATTAAGAATTGCATACAGCAAAAACATCGCCATAATATATCACCATGAACAAAACACCAAATTATTGAATTTCTTGTTGAAGACTGGTGTTGCATCATTCCAAAATATGAGTAAAGTAATGGCTACTTTAGTACTATTCTGTACTTTCTTTTATTTTGGGCCCGAAAAGCCTACATTTCCAAAACCATTACGATGTGTCAGCTTTCTTCAGAACAAAAATAAACCCATTTCATTTTGATTCTGACCGTGTGCGTAGGAGATAATAACAAGCAACTGAAATGAACCCAGAAGGACTTCTCTATTGGTTGAATAAACGGTACTAATGAGTCCCTTTGAACCGCCCACCCCTGTCTCCTCCACACCGCAATTTCTGCCTCCATCTCTCTCTCCCTCTCGGCCTGACGGTCCAGATTATTGTACCACCCATAGGCCAGGGATCACAACTCGATTGGACCATGAGGGATCTGTGATGAACTGGGCTTGTCTGTCATTCGGACCTAACGGTCAGCCAAGACCCTAAGAAATCCCCCTTCAAGTCTTTTTTAGTTCTCTCTTCAGTACAGCAGTTGGATAAGGCTTTATTAACAGAGCTTTAATCACTTCAGACCCAGATTAACATTAGTTTGTCTAACCCTCCTTACAGCTGTATGGTGTTAATTTTATCTCGATGGCTACAGCCGTACCATAATTCTGCAACAACTGAAAAAAACATTTCTAATTATGTGAATTACGAATAAAGGACATTTTTGTGAAGTTCGTATGGGGAACGTCTAGTCTGAAATTACAAAGAGGAAATTATAAACTTCAGATGTCTTTTTAAGCCTCCAAGGGAGTTCTTGAAGTACAACCCAATCAAAATCAGGCCTGTGTTCAGAATAATTACCATGACGACCTGACTGTATTGATGCATCATCTAGGCCTGGCCACTGGTCTGACCACGACGTTGGTTTGAGCCATTTGTGTTCTGCATCTTAAATTTCATTTTGTCCCGACGATCGAATCGTCATTTTACCTAACCCTAATGTGCAGGCTGTGAGATCCAACGAAGCGCAGCGACAGTAAAACAAAAACAACGACGTTGCCATGGAGACCTACCTCAAAGCACTCTGCCCTTCCCTTCATGTTCCAGCGGGCGCAGCCAGCCGACGTGTCTGAGGAACGGGCACGGTGAGCCGTGTGACACACAACCCGACACGACCGCTCCGGAGCCTGCTCACCAGGAAGCCGAGGAGCGACATGGCCAACGAACTCACTCGCTCATTTACCCGCTCAACGAACCTCGCTCACTCATTTACCCGCTCACTCGCTCTCTTCTTGGGGCTGATCACCTTGTGCCCCTTCGTGACTGATGAAGTCCAGGCACGGCAGAGGTCGGTGCAATAGGCAGCGGCGATGGTGAGGTGCCGGAAACCAGTCAGGAGATCTGCCGTTCACCCGGGCGCTGTTGTCTAAATCCCGGACATTTATGAATAATAGAGCCCATTCACCTGGAGTCGTTTCTGAGGGAAGCGGGTCCACAGCCCAACCCGCCGGTGCCCTTCGCAAATATCAACCCTTCAGGGTAGAAAGAAGTGTTCTGGGATTCAGCTCTTTATCATAATTCAACTAGCTTTGTGTAAACACTGCGGTGGAATAAAGAAACAACAAACCCAGCCACGCATGAAGTAAAAGCCATTTGTGTGGATTCTGTTTCGATCCTGGTGGCAAAATGTCAAGTGCTCTCACTCCCCTGAACTTGTTTTGGGTCATATGTTTCCTGATTAATTTAGGTTCAACTGTCTTCATGTTATATCTATGATTGTGTCTCAATATGTGAGGTTTTGAGATATGCTTAAGCCAGTGTCTTCTACATCCTTTTATCTCACTTGGAAAGAAATGCTTTAGCATGCAGACCACTAGGCTGAAATGAAATAGATGAAAGAGCAAGTGCTACCTGTTTCTCAACCGGCCAGCCAATACTTCAGCCGTCTCCTGTCGAGTGAAATAAATACGGTGAGGATTTAATACACGTGATGATTCTCAGACAGCTCAGTGTACCCCCAAACACATCACCTATGGGGGGGGGGCAAGAGAGAGAGAGAGCGAGAGAAATAGAAGGACAGATTTCCATCTCAAACGATTTAAGTGGTTGTCAGTGAAGGAATGATGGAGCCTGTGCTAGCGTGGACCAATGACCCCCATTTCCCAGGAGTCACCCCCCTCTGTCACTTTCATTTTCACACCTGACCATCCCGCCTGCCTGTCATACCTAGATCCAGATGAATTTCCATCTCTCCAAAGACATACGGAGTCCAGTCACTCTGTGCCGCAGCTATTCAAGGAAAATACACTGACAGATTTCCCCTCATGATAACAGCCGTAGTCCAGGCTCACTTCAGTGAGACTGAACACAACTAACAATTAATGTTTCATATATTCATTCAGAAATAACTGATTTCACAACAACGGTGAAAAATGAAACGCTTCATCGCACGGGAGGGGTTGTGTGATGCTTACAGCACCGGCACTTGAGTCCATTTTCAATTTCGTATCAAAATGCACATTGATTTTCCCTTGGGCAGGATAGGATTAGGTTAGCGCTGCACACACTTAACAGTTCACTTCCTACAGACATTCCACAGGCAAAATTCTGATCTACCTCGACAATATCCAATTAACTTCAAAAAATTGGTAAGCAAACGCCTGTGAGTCAAATAAGCCCGAACAGGGCCCAACAGGGAGGAGGTCCACCCACTTTGTTGTGTGTTCAAAGATGCCTTTCTGCACGGCACTGTATTTTGGGCCTTCTTTCCTGTCATCGTGAACAAGTCTGGCCCTTCTCATCTTACCTACAATAGTGTACCTAGTGAAGTGGCCAAGCATACAGCATTCGGTCTGCGATAACAACCAGGTGTACCTAGTAAAGTGGCCAAGCGTACAGCATTCTGTCTGCGATAACGACCAGGTGTACCTAGTAAAGTGGCCAAGCGTACAGCATTCTGTCTGCGATAACGACCAGGTGTACCTAGTAAAGTTGCCAAGCGTACAGCATTCTGTCTGCGATAACGACCAGGTGTACCTAGTAAAGTGGCCAAGCGTACAGCATTCTGTCTGCGATAACGACCAGGTGTACCTAGAAAAGTGGCCAAGTGTACAGTATCCTGAACACATCCCTTTGATGGTACAACTTGTGTGAGACAGCTCAAAAAGCACATCGATTCGGCAGAAAGTAAGACACGCATGTCAGCATGGCCATGGACAAGACAATGTCATGCATTACTGATTCTATTACTAAAAGGAACTTATGGAAGAAGCAAATACAGATGTCTTCAAAGCAGGTGATCTCGGCCAGGAACTGATGGGCTTAGAAGAAGCATGAGATGGCCGGTCTTGCCAACTCTGGCCACACTAGCCTACTGGTTTACAGCACCAGGTTCCCATTGGGTTCAGAATCGAAATGGGAGCCAAATGCTATGAGCATTGAGAAGTTGATTCATTCATGATGTTTGATGCAGTATTTCATGTGTTCACTTAATGGAATATATGAATCTTGCCTGAAGGTGTAACAGATTCACTTCTAAATGTAACAGTGCCATCTATGGATGTGCAGAGGAAACATCACTGCATCTCTTCTGGCAACAGTTCTCTTTTTTTCTCGCCGTATCCAAGGACACCATCAGTGGTCAAAGACCATTACACATTACCAGAGTCATAAAGTGCTTGGCCAGTGTTTCTGAATTCTCTGAGAATGCCTCTTTCTCCTCTCTAGCTGTTGCTAAGGGATAATTCATGCTTCTATTTCTGAACAAGTCCTGCACAGGATCTTGGCTGATCTACTGTACTCAGAAGAAGTAAACTGCCTTTCTCTGGTTTTCTTTGTTTGCTTTTCAGTAGGTACACCAGGTGATGTGGAGACGATCAGTGTCTGTTGTGCAACCTCTTACTACTAGTGTTCCCCTAGGCTTGGATCTTGGCCCTCTCCTCTTCTCTCTATACACCGAGTCTCTTGGTTCTGATATATCCTCACATGTTTTTTCTTATCACTACAATGCAGATGACACAGCGCTTTTCTCTTTCCACTTTCGACACCCAGGTGATAACACGCATCCCTGTGTGCCGCACTGAAATCTCTGCTAGGATGTCAGCCCACCACCTCAAGCTTAACCTTGACAATACAGAGCTGCTCTTATTTCACGGGAAGACCTGTCCACTCATGGTTGACAACTGCAGAGTCCTTCTCCCAAAGTGCAAAGACCCTTGGCATGACCCTCTACGACATGCTGTCATTCTCTTATAACATCAAGGCAGTGAGTCACTCCAGAAAGTTCATGTTTTGCAACTTTCGTGGAGTACAAACTTAAATCACTCAGAAAATAGCACACATTTTTGTCACCTCGCATCTGGATTACTGCTCAACTCACTCTTGGCGAGCCCCAGCAACTCATTCAAAATGCAGCTGTATTCTGGTGAACAACTTTCTGAAGTTCTCCCATGTCACCGTTTCTTCAGCTTCTACACTGGCTTCCAGCTCAAACTTCAATCCAGTTCAAGGCTTCATTTCACCTTCAAGTAATGCTCCAACCTTACAGCCCTAGCTGGGCTCTTGGCTGTCCCACCCCTTGGGGCAGTTCCCGATCAACTTAGTCAAACGTTTTTTCTGTTTTTGCACCTCAATGGTGGAACAAGCTTCCCTTAGAGGCTAGGATAGCAGTCTCGACAGATAAAAAACAGTACCAGTGCTATCACCTTTGACTGCTGTCTTTTTGGATGTTAATTATGTGGGTAGTCTTGTTTCCAGCGTTGAACTTTAGCTGATAACTAATTTCTTCAACACACTTACTACTGATCTGTGTGGGTGTTTCACCTAGATGGTTCAACTCTTGCCATTTCTACCAGCCACTAAATATTTCTAATGAAAATGAGACTTTTCCCGAAAACATTTCTCAGTTTCAACATTTGATATGTTTTCTTTGATTTGCACATCATTGCATTCTGTTTTTCTTTCCATTTTGCACAGTGACCCAATGTTTTTGGAAACGGGTCGTAAAACGGGATGGTGAAAATACAAGCATCGTGCATAGTGCACTGTTCATGAGAAAAAGGGTTGTTGAGGATCCGTTCAAGTGCCTGCACTCCCTGAATGAGTTCACCATTTTGACGACAAATCCATTATGAGTAGGTGTTTTCCTCCAGTGGAATAACCAACAGGCGTGATACATTGATTTGGCACCTCGCTGAGAGAAACAGAAGGGAAAGAGAGTGACAGTGGGAGAAAGATATTGGGGGATGGGGTTAGAGGACGTGCTGCTCGACTGTTAGAGGACAGGGGCGAGGACATGCAAGACAAATTGTAAACAGGAAACAGCACGGACAGAGACCAGGATAAAAATAAACCCAAAGTCTCGCAGATGGCTTGGTTCCCATCATCACAGGACTGGTGAACACACACACGCGCCCTCACAAACAAAAGGTTCTGTGGGGTTGTCTTGTGAAACACTATATACGCTGTAAAATCTATTCCAGGTGTTGGAGGGTTTGGTGTAAAATAACCACAGCAAGCATAACTATCCCCAAATATTGCATGACATTCCATCTTATGTTGCAGTGAAATACCTTCTGAATACACTGTTGATTATCAATGCACAACACCTCATTACTGAACAATATACTAAATACATTCAGTGGCCAGCTTATTAGGCACACTGTAGAATACCTGTTTGACTCTGACTCCAGAACAGCCTGAATTCTTAAGTCATCCGAAACTCTCCACCAGGATGTAGGTCCATGCTGACAGGACAGCTTCACGCGGTTGCCGAACAATCGGACGTTGGCGGTAAATCAATGATACGAACAGCGTGTTCCGCCTCGGCCCAAAGACGCTCTGTGTTGGGTAAAGGCCATTTCTGAGACGCTGGAACTGGCGTGCCTGGCACTGACGATCACACCCCGCTCGAAGCAACTCGAGTCACTTGTCTTGCACTTTTCTAACGGTCAATCGAACGTGACTGAACGCCTTGATGCCTGTCCGCCCGCTTCATACATCAAGGCACGGCCACGTGACTCACTGTCAGAGGGAGCCATGAACCGGGTGGTGAGCTCTATAAACTGGGTGTATAAAACAAGGCACAGACTCCCTGAACAACACTTTTACACGTAGACATCTAGTAAAATAAAACCCAACATGCCTCAGGACGAATGTCCAATGAAAAGTGATCCTGCTGTTTTTCTGTCCGTTTTAGCACGGCCACGTTCACACAATGAATAAACGTTGGCTTCGAACGAGATACATCTCCCCCGGGCAGTAATTACTAAGAGAAGCACACAGGTCTGACGAAAGTGCCCATTTATTGTTAAAGCCAGTAAAAGTGTCTTCACTGCAGCACGTGTGTACTCCGTGACAGTGGGTAACGTGTGCAATCCTTTTCACTGCTCCAGCCGCCACAGCGAATCGTCTGTGGTGTGGAAGGGAGTACCACTGCTCGGGAACATTTGCCTTTTCCTCTTTCCCGTCGTTCACCGGCTCATTCCCACAACCCCCGTACCGTCTCGAGTCGAGACCGAAACAGCGAACAACGGAAAACAAGTTGGCGTCAGCAATGTATGTGATTTGGATGAAAATCTCCGGGTAATCAGCATCATGATACACCCTTATGTAGTATACCAACCTCGCCGTAATCCTCGAATATCCCGGACGGATTTTCCAGAGTGTAGCGGCGCTAAGAACCCCGCTTTGCACAACAAAAAGGTCCCTGTAAGCAGTACCTTTTAATTGACCAATAATGTGGGTCTGCAGTGCCGGCCCAGAGTTGCTGACACAAAGCTGAAAGTGATACATGGCTTATGAATGTGTGACTAATGCCCAGGGGATAATCTCACTGTCTGCTTGGGTCTGCAAGTGACTTTAGAGCCCCCCCGGGCGCTCTCATCCAAAGGAAGCTGCTGCTTTTCTTCCTGGTTTGAGAAAAGTTGAAGATCGAATTGCAAAGCCCAACTGTATTGTGAGCACCGTCGTGTCTACTTAAACCTCCTCGCAATACGAAAAGAGCTGAACGTCCGTCCTCGGCCACTCATGGATCGCAAAGAGCATATCCCAATCACACTGCTCTGCTGTACTAACGCCAGGAAGAGAGATTTCTCCCCAGCTTGTCGGTTCATGTTTCTTATCCACAGCGGTCCGGCTGTGTGCATGGTAAAACAAATGTTATATGCTTTCTACTAGTGTTCCACACATTTCAACACTAGATATTCGGTCACTTAGATGTCTTGTCGTGAAGAAGAGTGCTACTAGGCAACTGAAAATCCAACTGCAGGTTCACTCGGGCCTTTAGCGATGTCCTCTGGTGTGCATTTTGAATCAGGTTCCCGTTTTCCCCACAGAGTCATTTGTGCTCTGCCGTGAGCTATGGGTGTTCTTTATGAAACCTGACATTTTAATTCGGCTATCTTGTCTTGAGCTCTCTATTACGCGTCTCCACTCCCAAGCCCTTAAAATGGCTAAACAATGCATGCAATCGATTTCCGGGTTTAATTTCAGTGGGATCGTTTTGGGGCAATATAATTTAACTTTAACTGACAAATTGGCTGAGAACACTGTCTCATTTACATCAGCAATATCGGAGATACACTGCAATCTGTGACACAAAGCCGGAGAGGATAATTTCATGTGACGTTTTACCGAAGGTTCTGCCTCCGTCTCACGGAGCACGTAAATATTGAATCCCAGAACAAAATCTGCTATGCCAGTCTGTCAGAAGAGGCTATGAGTACGCTGTTGATTCCATGTGAAGTAGCTATAGGACATGCCGTGCATTCAGACTGATGAGTATAGACTGACAAGCATGACAGCACCAGCCGTTCCCTCCTCCACGGAGAGAGACGCTTAACACGTGTGTCCATCAACTCCCTAATATCCAGCCCGAGATCCGGGCGCCGGGCTGCACACGCAGAGGCAGAAGCCCTGTTCTCTTTGGACTTATGCGGGACACTGACGAAAGCCAGAGGCAGTGTGGTGCGACAGCAACGTTGAACACCCGGTTGAGATTGTATCGAACAACCTTACCGCGAGGTTACGATGCAGCCTTGTACCTCTATTCGTCTGCTTTATCTGTGCCCTAGTCACTCAACTACATTCCTCATCCGCTGAAATCCCACAACCCAGCCGGGCTGCATTCGGCTCGCTGTTGCCATAGAAACGGTTTACCTATTCTCAAGTCATCTCCTGAGTGAGTTCATTTCTCTCTTGTCATGTCTGTAGTTTCTAGTCATTTGAATGATAGCCTTAACAAAGAAAATCGAATGTTCATTTGAAAGGCCCACGTTCTACCAACTGCTTGGACATGAATGTTTTTGCTTAGAATGTAAATGTTGCCTCGGTGGTCGACGACAGGGTGTCGCCAGGTAAAGACAAAAACAACAACCACAGAAGGTATTGCTTCTTATTGGTAGCAAGTCTCGGTCAAAGGCTAATGACTGACAGCTGCGGTGATAGCGCTGCCTTCACCTTGCGTACGGATTGGAGGAATGTACCCTTTGCTTATTGCCGACCTGTCACCGTTATAGTCTGCACACGCTCCTTTCCAAGTACACTGAGTGTTTATTTGATTGCCCTAATCTGCCCCCTCTCCTTCACCCTTTGAATGATGACAAAGCGCATATGAGTAGCAGCTCTTTGATGTGCTGACCGTGAGATTTAAAAAAAATCTTCATAGCCGACTGGCGGTCCAGCACAAACCGCAGAGAGATGTTAATAAATCCGTGGAAGTTTAAGGTTAGACAGGACTGTTACACTGACAACATGCTGAACTCAGCAGTACTCTAGCTAAAAATAGGGGGGGACATTTACTTATTCCAGCAATAACTCCAAAAACCCTAACCCTAACTTTTATTGTACCATAACCCTGAATATAACTTTTATGCAAAACATTCAATAAAAAAAAACTATTTTCCTGGTTCATCCACTGTTATGAGACATTTTGTCCTGTAAAACCCAAACATGCATTCCATTCACACCCAGGTTGGCAGCGGGGAAGACTGAAGCTACTGACTCAGTATATTAGTTTTCAGGTTGCCTTGTGACGATAACATCGCCACAGTTGCTCTTCTCAGGAGGCGCTGGACACTACCTTTCTAATTTGATTTGGTCTGAATTAATTATTGTGAGGTCACTGCCACACCAAAATGTGGTCCCTCTTACATTGGTTAACAAGCATGTGTAAAAGCTTGATGTCAGGTCCTGACTACAGGAAAGCCTCTAGGCATCTCTGCGTTTGGTTTTTGGTTGCCCCCCAATTAGAGGCATCTGCCTTGCATTGCCTTTATTTGGAGATCCCATCTAAGGTCTGTTTCGCCCCACTATTGTATGGATCATGGTTTTTGTCTTGTGCCAGCAGTTCTTGGTTGCTGCTGCTCCTTTGTTCTTACACAACTAAAGGAAAGCCTTGTGTCCTGACTCCCAGCCGCGACCCACAATGCACATAGCATACTGTACAGGTGTGTATGTACAGAGGATTTGTGCTCATTGAATTTGATGACTCAATATCTGGGCTCGGGAACCAGTTTCTACTGACCCAAGCCTACAGTTTGATACTGCGTGCCCACTTACCCAGCACAGATTACTACATTAAGTTGACTGGACCAAAGACTACGTGAGCCCAAAGCTTCGGCCCACTAGTCTCTATTTCCTTCCCTGTTGACAATTCATTTAGCACCCTGTTCTGTAGCTGCAATGGATATTGAGTCCTGCTTGATAAAATAGAGATAAATATTGCCCATGCCCCCTTCAGTTTGTCTGACGAGGGCCGAGATGGATGCGTCTTTAATAGTTCCCTGCCCTGCAACCCACTGACATTTTGGTGACACAGAAGATGTATGTACCTGCACAATTCATCCAGCATTCTGGACACACCACATAAACCCAGTCATTTATTTTTTGTAATAATCTTTTTGTTCGATCTGAGCCATTAGGGGTTCCAGATGAACATCGCCAAAATGCCATCATAACATTTATGGCATGGATGTGCTAATATCATCCAGTGCTTTGAGGGTTCTCAATTCTCTCTTTTTTTATCAATTATTGTTTGTAACCGTGGAAAATGTTCAGTTAAAATGCTCACATGTCCTTATCATTGAAATGTGTGAACAGACGGCACACGGAGACAACACGCCGCTTTATCGAATCACAGAAAATGAGAGGACAGAGGGGGACATCACACGGGGTTTCAGCTTGCTCCTCATTTAAAGGCAGATCGGTAGGTACATATGGCATCCTAAAACCTCCTAATATCCACAACCGATTTGAGAGGAGACTGTCACTAGCAATCATGTCCAAATGGGCACAATGTAGAGAGCACAGGTTTAAACACAGGACCCTTGTTTGTCACCTAACCATATCCATTGGGTGTTTCGCATACCGCAACCAAATGTGATAATGAGCCTTGTACATTCTGAAGTTGCTGAGTTGGCCTGTTTTAGGCTTTTGTTGTGAGCTATCCCGTGGAAGGACTGTTGTGAACTGCCCTGCGCTGGGATTTGACCAGGCTAGTGTAGGGATTATCTAGGATTTCTGCTGGGGGCATGCCTGTTGAAGAGTTACAAGTTTAATGTGGGCTAGTCTATGCTGGGCTTGATGCGAACTTGGTGTAGGCTAGTCCGTTTTAGGGCTGGTGTGGGGTTGGTGTATACTAGTCCGTTTTAGGGTTGGTGTGGGGTTAGCGTAGGCTAGTCCGTTTTAGGGCTGGTGTGGGGTTAGTGTAGGCTAGTCCGTTTTAGGGCTGGTGTGGGGTAATGTAGGCTAGTCCGTTTTAGGGCTGGTGTGGGGTTGGTGTAGGCTAGTCCGTTTTAGGGCTGGTGTGGGGTTGGTGTAGGCTAGTCCGTTTTAGGGCTGGTGTGGGGTTGGTGTAGGCTAGTCCGTTTTAGGGCTGGTGTGGGGTTGGTGTAGGCTAGTCCATGCCTACATCGCCCACTGAATACCACATTGGTGTCATGTTTGCTGGTTCTTTATAAGCTGTCTTCATTGAATAGCACTTAATACTCGGGGAGGCAATCAGCACAGCCATGGGGAAGGAGAAATCAATAGAGGCATACTGATGTGTTTTTTCAATAATGTGCTTTCAATACGGCCCTCCCTCCTGTTGGTGGATAGACACTTCCAGAAGACGAGAGGGAATTGAAGTCAATGATTAATGACCAGGTTGCGTGTTGGTGTGGTCACAGTTAGTGTGCGTGTGGGAGTGTGCTGTGTGTGTGTGTGTGTGTGTGTGTGTCAGTGTACAAGGACAAGTGCGTGTGCATGGGTGTGTGTGAGCATGTGTCCACAGTAATTAACGTTAGAGGATACACTTCACCTAAGACGACGAGGGAGCCCAACCAACTGGTGTACGTGTGGTGGATGTGAACTGCGGTGGTCGCTGCGGTGAGGTCATGTGCTGCTCCCAAAACCCAGGACTTCTGCAATAATTAGTCAAGCAGAGACTTGAAGCCCGAGCCTGTTTCATCAAGGGAGGCGAGAGACACTTTTATGAGAAGGATCACGAGATCACCAGAGATCTGCTCTTACAGGCGGTTTACACTGACCTTTTTTCTTTTCTTTTTTTACCAATGTGCCTCTTTTGTTAATAAGATCTGAATAAGATCTAATTTAAAGGGATCTGATGTGATTGGTCAAAGCACTGACTAAAAATACCAGATTTGGGCTGTCTGTCCGAATGTGAACATGGAGTCATGTTGGTTCTTGATATGAATACTGCCTTCCAGACGTGTCACATTCTGTAATGCGATTTGTGTCAGTGTACAAGACCACACGACAAAATACTACAGCAAATGTATCAAGAAATGAAGGCTTGTGTGATGTGGTCAAAATGTAAAGATGGATAGATCGGTTAACAAGGCTTTACTCTGGGCAACTCCGTTGAAGGCATCTGCCAAGTTAACATTACCCTGTTTGTGGTCCCTAAAGAGCGGATGTTCCGTATGTTCATGGGAAATGGAAAGATACGCTACTTCTGCTTTTAGGATGCTAACAACGGTTACAGTCCATCGCAACTCCTCCACATTTTATGGATTGGCTGAAAAGAGAACTTGCCCTAATATATTTTCCTTTTTCTTCAAGATGTGATTTGTGAAATACTGCTCATGTGTTTCTTGAATTCTCGCTAATTTAGGTTATTGTAACACTCTCCACTGGGAGGGATTTTATTGGTTGAGGTCAGGACATACCTGTGCCCTAGGACCACACCTCAAGACTAACCTGTGCCCTAGGACCACACCTCAGGACTAACCTGTGCCCTAGGACCACACCTCAGGACTAACCTGTGCCCTAGGACCACACCTCAGGACTAACCTGTGCCCTAGGACCACACCTCAGGACTAACCCGTGCCCTAGGACCACACCTCAGGACTAACCTGTGCCCTTTTTGACCTGTGAAAACATGCCTATGCAAAGCGCGTTGACATTTGCATTGACTCCTGACGTGTAAGTACTTCTGACATGTTGGTCATCTGAACTTTTGAGCGTCTGGATAAATAATCCGTCCAGAAATGTTTTTGTGTGATTATGTCCGCAGAGGGATGGCCTCAAAGGCAGTGCCCACATTCTCTATAATGATGAATATCTAAGCACTCACAAGTCTGTGGGACATATATGACTGGGTGCTGACCAGGTGTGAGAACTGCAGCGGTTCCTCTGGTGTTTTTGGCAGGAACTGGCTGACACCTGGTGGTTTCGAGAGGGACAGCACAGAGACCTTAAGGAAGTCTGGACACTGTTTGGAATTACATCGGAGAATTCCGTGTCTCCCAAAACAACTGACACGCTTGATAAAGCTGAGCAACACAGACGGTTTTCATAACATAATACAAATACCAAACATATTCTCAGAACACATGACAAGTGTGAAAGCTGTTGGAACCTCTGTGTTCAATACAATAAGGGAACTTATTTCTATCACAGCATTGTAAAACATTAATAAATATGGCCCCGGGATGTATCAGAGGAATGAACTAAAATCCTTCTCAATGCGTTCTTCAATCTCGGGACCTTTGCACATTTCCCTTAAATTTTTTTCAAAATCCTCTTCTCGGTATTTGTGAGGACAAGATGTGCATGTCCTCTACCAAGAATACAATATGTATCAAAGTTTAAAGAGTTTTTAACATAATAATGATTGTCTTAATAGTGATGATTTACTTGTGTGCTCATTGTCTTGTCTTTAACTTTCACACAACAATTTGTCTTTGCTTTACCCAGTGGTTACTTTGACGTTTTGGCCCCAGTTAAAAAGGAAGCCACCAAAGACTAAAATACAGCTCCTTAAAGTGAGATGTTGAAAAAATTTAATACTAATAACAAGAACATATTTTTATATTATCAATAACAATGTTTAAGGTTACTAGTCGTGTTTAGGGTTACTAGTTATTTTGATGTCTGTCCTTTTAAGGAAATGTTTTTGTGTTAACTGTATTAGTCAAAGGCAACATATACCATTTTGAACAGAGAAATTTTCTTGTTTAAAAAATTAATAAATGCTAATTTAGAATTTGACGCCAGTTAAATTCATGTTAACCGCTGTGTTGCATCACCTGTTCTTTTAACAACACTCGGTAAGCATTTGGGAAATAGGGACACCAATTACTGTACTTTTGAAAGTGAAATGTTTTCCCATTCTTGCTTGATTTAAGATTTCCGCTGCTCAACCGTTCTGGGTCTCTATTGTTGTACTTTCCGTTTCAAAATACATCAAACTTTTCAATAGGTGACAGGTCTCGACTGCAGGCAGGCCAGTTTAGCACCCAGACTATTTTACTATGGAGCAATGCTGTTGTAATATGTGCAGAATGTAGTTTGGTATTGTCCTTCTGAAATGAGCAAGGCCTTCCCTGCAAAAGGACATTGTCTGGATGGCAGCATGTGATGCTTCAAAACCTGTATGTATTGTTCAGCAAATTGGTGCCTTCACAGACATGCAAGTCACCCATGCCATGTACAGTAATACGCCCCCATACCAGATGCTGGTTTTTGAAGTGTACTAAATACTTGTAAATACTTGTAGATTTTCTGCCCTCCTCTATTTGTACTTCTGGTCAGATGCTAACTGCATTTCGTTGTACTGTACCTGTACTTGTTCAATGACAATATAGTTGAATGTAATCTTAAATTAGCTCAGGCGCAGAGAAGGCAGTGGCATTTCTAGACTGTGTTTATAATTGGTTTCTTCTTTGCATGGTATAGTTTTGCATTTGTGGATGCAGTGACGTTCTGTGTTTACAGACAGTGGTTTCTGGAAGTGTTCCTGAGCCCATGCAGTGATTTCCACTGCAGAATCCTGTCTGTTTTTTATGCAGTGCCCCCTGAGGGCCCGAAGATCACGGCCATCAAATATTGGTTTTCAGCCTTGTCTCTTGCATACAGAGATGGATTCTCTGAATCTTTTAATGGTTTTATGTACTGTAGATGATGAGATCACCAATTTTGCGATTTTACATTAAGAAAACGTTATTCTCTAATTGTTGCACTATTTGCTTGCGCAATCTTTCAGAGGGGTGAACTCCTCCCCATCTTTACTTCTGACAAACTCATCCTCTTTGGAATGATCTTTTAATACCCAATCATGTTACTGACCTGTTGCCAATTTACCCAATTAGTTGTGTGAGTTCCACCAGGTTTAGACTTTTAGCATTACACAACATTTCCAGTTTTATGTTGCCTCTGTCCCAGCTTTATTAAAAGATGTTGCTGGCATTAAATTAAAAATATATTTTTTTAACAATAAAATGTGTCAGTTTCAACATCTGAAATGTTGTCTTTGTACTATTTTTTGAAAATAGGGTTTAAATGATTGAGAAATCAATGCATTCTGTTTTTATTGAACTTTTTATGCAGCATCCCAACTTTAGTGGAAACAGAGTTGTAAATATAGCTCAGTATTCGTAGCATTTATCTTATATTGTTCTTTTCCCCACTTGTCTTGATCAGGGGTGACTGTAGTTACCAACATGAAGACAAACACTGGCAGGTTCATAGTAAGGCTGTTCGTGATGGATGTTATGTTCACATCCCCCTTGGGATTTTGCCAAGAAGATGTCAGCCCTTCTTGACTGTGGGTGGGGGGTAGAAATCACTGGAATACAGGGATGACTGAAGCACATTTCACACAAGCTTACAGAGTCCACAAGTATTTAATCATCTTACTAAGATCCAATAAACATGTTATAATATTACTCGCCTTGGAATATTTCATCAAGTCACAGACCCAACAGCGCCCCTTAGAGGTAAAAACCTGCAACACGTCTGGCATTGCACATCACAGCTCTGGTCACAAGAGGGCGCACTTGTCCTTTACAAATCATCCATTTCAATGTTCACAATAAAGACAAATTTCAATGCAGATCTGGACTCCGCAGCCAGTCATAATAACATGGAAGATGTGAGTACATGTGTCTCATATAGACATATTTAAACATTTAACATTGAAGACAAGGGCTCATTTGTCTCGATATGGTGCTGTCTGTGAAAGTCCCATTATTGGGATCCGGAGGTTAGTAAGACAGAGTGATTCTGGGTCAGCATCTCAGACATGGTTGTTCTGGGAATATCAGCGACAATCATTTCCTGGAAGCTCCTCAGAGATTCTATACAGTCAAATGAGGACGAAGCGGACACTTTTCAACAGAACATCTCTCTCTCTCTCATTCAAAGCTTCTCTCTGTTCCTTAAGAGCTGGGAAAGTAACTTTTAATAACTGTCAAGATCGTCAGACAGTGATGATGTACATGCCATATATTTCTCAGATGGCTTTTATGTATTGGGCTCGAACAACAAACAAAGGATATAAAAGGCTGTTTTATTTTAAAGTCCCCTATCCAGGCCCTTAGAGAAAACACTAATGGGAGAAAACAGAAGGTCAAGTGACAACCATACAAAGGGACAAAACTGGTCTGTTTGAAACTGAGACGACACAGTTATAACCAACCCATAATGACGAGACGGAGTTTAGATATTGTTCAGTCAGTGAGGCATTTCAGTTGGCACAGAGTTTTAGAGCTTTTTGACTGATCAGTGTTTGTGATCTCTCTATTTCAGACTCCATCTCTCTCCCTCTCTCTGCAACTTGATACAGGCGTTTACTGGGTAGCGTTCAGTTCCACGGCTAATGCTTTATGTTGATCGATAGGACAATAACAACGGAATTAGACAAGTCGTGCCGATTAGTCCAGTATACAGAAAAGCTGTGGAAGGTTCTGGAATAACCAATCACAGTCGAGAAAACCCATTTCTAACAATATGCCAACATTACACGTCCAAAAATATGTTTTGTGTTCAGAGTCGTCTGCTTTCAAGTCTGATTGACTTAATTACAGTCCATCGATGGGGTTTAACATTAATCATATTGATACATCTTTATTTTTCCAGCTTTGTAGCGTAACGACTTTCAAACTAAACAAATATCCAATTTACAATTCAGCTGCCTGTGTAAACACTCATTCAGTAGATGTGATTACAACTATATAAGGGCTTTTTAATCACACTTGTGGTTTGAAATGGACTGATGTAAAGCGCCTATTCCATCTCCGGTCCCGGCCTCTCCGTAATGGTCTCTCTGAGCTCTGCGGCTATCTCGGTGTTTACACAGAGCTGAATTTAGGCTGGCTTAACCTAACTGGCCGGGACCCCAGTGGGAACTTAGCTTCCCTGCAGGGCCCCTGCAGCACGAATCTGTCTCCTGGTGCCGATACTTGACATGTACACACTTTAGATGCAACACACCCTGCTCCATTCAATTTGAACATACGTTTTACACAGGGCATCTTTGATGAGCACTCATGTCTTGTGTGTACAATGACATTTGTGTTTGTGTGTGTGTGTGTGTTACCCTGTCAGGACCGACCCTATGACCATATGTTCTAAGAGAAAGTTGTGACAGTCATATCACTAATTGAAATGAGACTTCATAACTGTACATTACACTGATCAGGGTGCACACGGTCTGCAACAATGCTTAGCTAGGTGGCACGTGTCAAAGTAACATAAACATTAAAAGCAGGACCCAAGGTTTCCCAGCAGAACATTGCCCAAAGCATCACACTGCCTCAGCCGGTTTGCCTCCTTCCCATAGTGCATCCTGGTGCCATGTGTTCTCCCGGTAAACGACACACACACACACACACACACACACCACCATCCACGTGTCGTAAAAGAAAATGTGATTCATCAGACCAGGCTACCTTCTTCCATTGCTCCGTGATCCAGTTCTGATGCTCCCATGACCATTGTAGGTGCATTTCGGCAGTGGACAGAAGTCAACATGGGCACCCTGACTGGTCTGCAGCTACACAGCCCCATACGCAACAAACTGCAATGCACTGTGTGTTCTGACACCTTTCTATCAGTAAGAGTATTTACCTTTTCAGCTATTTGAGCGACAGCAGCTCTTCTGCTGAATCAGACCCAAGACAGCCTTCGCTCCCCGCGTGCATCAATGAGCCTTGGCCGCCCGTGACCCTAATGTCATGGCTGATCGGTGTGCTGCATTTTTCAGAGGAGAAAACAATGTGGCAAAAGATAACCGTTCTTGTGTGTCTCCAAGTCCAGTTTGGATGAATAACGAATCCCCTGTTGTAGACGCTTAGTACTCACATTATACAAAGTACTTGAGGGAACCTGTGAATACCTCACGGTGCCAATCGAGGTCTGTCTTTCAACTACAGTCAGTATGGGTCTCCAGTGACTGGCCATGACCTTCCTTACAGCAGGATGGTGGAATTCTGTGGCAAACTGAACTGAAGAATGGAAAACTGTAACTGGTTTAATTTCACACAGCACAATACTGTAGTTGTGAAAGCATCTTCTTCCAGATAACATGCTAAATAGGGACAGAAAAGGAATGACATGGTGAGAAAAGGCCACATGATTTAGTGCTGACAGGAATACCATGTTTACTCTATTTAGCGCTCTAATTGTTCAAAATACGTGAATGTGAAGTGGACAGGTGCTCTTGTTGCTCGACTCAAAGGATTAAGTAAATAAAACAATTATATCCACGTAAACCATTCAACCTTTGCCAAACTCCTGTCAACAATACATTTACAACACTTGTCTGCTGTGAATAATTCTTTTCTAGACCACTGTATGTAGCTGTGTTAAAACACAGACATTTTTATTTATTTACCATCCGTCACATCAACACTATTACGTGTTAAATATATAACCATCAGGCTGTTAGCTTTGAAGAGTAATCCGGTTTTCTCCGTATCTCCTTTGTGAAATAGGATATGGTTTAGAGTCCTAATAACTCAGTAAATTAGTGCTTAAATGACTCCAGCATGCTGCTACCAGGGGTTTGTCAGTGACCTGCTAGGGACTAGTTAAGCCCCTGTCAGAGCACAAGGGAACGTAGGAGTGTGTTCATTAATCAAACAAGTGCTGGGAGACTGAGTAATGAAATTCCAGCGTTTGATTACCCAGAAGGCTTAGCTAGCCAGTGCACCTAATTTGATTAAAGAGAGTGGGGGGAAAGTGTGGCATACACAGACTTGAGTCTATTTCTCCTCACGTCCGTTGTCACTGCTGTCTGTTACTGGCTGTTAGGGCAGATGTTAAGTAGCCGGAGTGTGTATCTTTAAGAAGTGAAATGATAAAGCAGAGATTTCCGTGTGATCACGTGTTTAGGTCCAATTAGAGTTAGACTTCTCTGAGTGTGACTGTGCCAGTACTTAAAGGTGAGGCAAAAAAGAAAGGGAAACAAAGACGAGTTATAACGATCAAAAGCTCTTAGCTTATATGTTCTGGACAATTAACAGCGCCTCACTGAGACATACAGACAGGCAGTAGTCCGTTGGGTGCCATGGTAACACAAACCCACATACATGTAGACAACTAACCAGTGATGGGGGACCGGTGCCTCCTCGGGGAGCGCTGCTGCCGTCCGTGTCCAGCCGGTGGTTTGTACACCGGGGAGGAGGCGCGCCGGAGAGGAGGGGGAGCAGCCGGGCCGCGCGGACCAGACGTTACAGTGAGGGCTCTTTGATAGAACAACAAAACCTGCTTTGTTCAGGACAAGACTGAGTCCAACATCATTTCGTGGATATTTCCTTGACAGTGAAAAACGAACCACAATGAATCTCAATGAAAACATCGGAGGCTTTCCATCCTCGTTCTCCACTGTTCAACCGAGCACGTAGGTCAACATTTTATCTTCTATCTTCGATTTTCCTGTGTTTGTTTTGCTCGGTCGGACTCCTCTCTGGTATCGCTCATCACTGACAGTGGGCACGTTTGAGCCAGCACAGCGTGCGGATTTCACCGTTCCTATGATCGGCATTCTGCTGCGGCCCGTTTTACCAAACACTGGTGCCACATTCCAATGCTGACCTGTGAGTTGCCCTGGCAACCGGTTGGCTGGCCAACACCATCGGGGGGCTCCAGGGCACCGCCTGAACATTATCGGGAGATACCCGTGGATGGGGACACATGAGCCGGACCCCCAACTGTCAATGGGGACTTCGACGAGTGCCGCTCCAATCACACGAATGATCAGTACCGCTTTCTCAGGACACTGACCGATAAACTCATTCCAGTGAGCACATCAATGCCTAATAGTGTGATGGGTTGAGAAACTTAAATGACTTTTTTCAGATACAACAATGTGCCAGTGATGTAACGTAGTAGCAGAGAAATACTCACATGTTTCATCAATGACTTCTATAGGGCCTATTTACCAGTGGTGTGAACATTGAGCATGACAGCACTGGGACACTGTATTGATACACTTTCCCTAAAATGTTGCCACATTACGGTACATTTTGGTTTCCGTGCCTTATGATACAGTGTGGCACATGTTGGTACAGGGCTTCATGATGCCATAAGGTACACAAATCCTCTACTACTTTGAACACCTGGTACTTCATTCTGTTATCCAGAAAATATCAAAGGCTTGAATGGAAAACAATCAAAAACATCTGTTAGTTTTCGGATAACTTGAGGCCTCTACGTGTTTCTCCAATGCAACTGCCAGTAAGTCCATACACCTGTGACATCAGCTCATTTATTACCTCATTACATAAATGTTGGCTGGATTCTGTGGCGCTAGCCGCTACTACACCGCCGGCTGGCGCTCATTGTCCTACCCGGTGAACTGAAAGGCCGGGCATTTCAGACGGGTACAAACGGCCTTGCATGGGGAGATTAGAGGACGACTGTGAACATATGAGTTGTTCGTTGACGCTGTGGCGACAAAAGCTCGATGTCGATCCACCACAGTGGATGCTCAGACTGACAGGCTAATGCACCAGGAGCAACATTTGTTCCCTGTTCTCGACGATACCTTGTGTCCCGTAGGAGTGCGGTCCTCATGCAACTCTACCTAAAAGAACCAATCCACAATATGAATCGATTCTTTACTTCTCATGCATTGTTACACACCCCTACTTTTTACTGTAGTTTTACTTAGATAAACAAGAGTTTTGTATGATTCGCTCCAGAAGTTCATTAAGAAAATGAAAACAGGTGATTTGTGAATAAGATTCAACACTCAGTATGTATTGCAGCAATTACATAATTAGGTAGCTGGCTAACCTAGAAGATGTTTGGAAAGGGACATCTTTGCCGAATCTACCTGATAAACGGATTCATTTTGGTTTTATACAAGCCACTAAAATATTCCCAAGCCACTTTAAATGCCCCTTTGTAAGAGCTTAGCCCTTATACAGCATACCGAAGCAACCAACCGAAGGCAAGTTAAGATACAATAAACAAGTTAATTAGAAAAATATTTAGTTAATGAAAAACAAATATATATATATATATAAAATACTTCTGAATGTTTTATATTATATATATATATATATATATATATATATATATATATTATCTTTGGGTTCTAAAGCAACATAATACAATAAAACTTTTTTTTTTAATTATGGGTTTGTTAGTTGTGTCTTATTCCGTTTTATTCAGTTTTAGTTAGTTGTGTCTTTTAAACCTCTTCTAAACTGGTAAAAAAGAGGAATTGTGGCCAATGTGGCAAAACCATAATCCAATTAAAAAGCATGCAAGTTCATATTCTTTCATATTTTTGCAAAATAATCATTTTTCACTGAAAAATGTGTTTCATATTTCATAATTTAGTTAGAGGTATTGTATAGTATTCTGCCTCAAACGTTTACCAGGCAGAATTTAAACAAACGAGACAGGTAGAGTATTAGCTAGTCCAGGGTGGTTGAGGGAGGGCAAGTGTCACAGCTTGGAGGCAGGACACAAGGGGCAGAGCTGTAGTGCAGAATCATTCATTTCATTTGTATTCAATGAGCAACAAATCAAAAGCAGAGGCACAAACCGAGCACAGAAGTGTTCACGGCACAAATAATGAACCACAACTCAGGAAGAGAAACAGCGCCCATAACAGGATCCCCAATAAGAGGCAGCTAGAAGCAATGCAACACGCAGCAGCTGCCTCTAACTGGGGACATCCAAAAACGACATGTAGAGAGGCTTTCCTGTAGTCAGGGCCTGACAGCGGGATAGCCCTGTGAGTTTCTCAAACTAACTGACTTACCGATGACAGAGTTTAAATATTGAATATCTCAGGCGCTGTGGACAATGTTATAGAAAAAGTATTTGAAACTTTAACTTAAACCATTAACTTCAGACGTCTTGTGGTCATTTGTGATTGCTTTTACAGTAAAAATCTTCTTCAGTCTTGCATTGCAAGTGTTCATTGGGGACAATGAAAGTTTTCTATAATTTTTTTGATTGACATCATTGCTCTTAAACAAGATGTTCGGTGTAACAATTCAAAAAACCCTGTCTGGATTCAATCAATGTGCTTTTCAGTTCTACAAAATGAAATAACATTAGTGTTTTTAACTGGCTGACAAATAAGGGTTACATGTTGTATTTTAGCATTATTTGATGGGTGAGAACATGGACAATATCAAATTTCCTTTCAGCATTTCTTACGCCTTCAATCCAAGTCACAGTAAGATTAATTTATAATTTTAACCTCATCTCTGACACAGCCCAACACTACCTGCCTTACTGCCTCACAGTGTCAGGAAATTGCATCCCCCAAAAGCGAACAGAAGTAGGCCCACGGCACATTGTGAACGACTCCCAGTTCCCACAAAGAAACTGGGAAACAAACCGATGAATTACATCTGAAAATGAACTGATCTGCTTTCAACTCAAAAATGAATATTAATTTAACAGAAAAATACGGTAAAATCACCAAACAATAATAACCTTCCTTAGGACAACTTAACAAACAAGACATGGCAGTCAAAAAAAAACATTATTGGAAACCACTCTCCAAAATGCTGTGTAAGTATTTAGCTTGTTCCTCAACCAATCAATTCCTCCCGTCTCTCTTCTTGTAATTATGTCAATAGCCTGTCTCGTCAAATGTACTTTGTTCTCTTGTTGGTGAAGACATTCAACCTGCGAGCTGCTAATTTGACATATTCTGTGCGTGCCTCTTCATTAAGGAGAAATGAGGAAGAGGTTCTAAAATTACTGTAACTGTAAAACAATCTCACAACCACAGCGCCTCCAGGTTCTTCATGCGGTTGACTACTTTAAATGAAACAGCAATTATCTTTTTGGCCCGGATCACTACTAACGTCTGTGTTGAAGCATGTTCACCTAATATGACCACACCTATGCTTAATTGCAGGGATTATGGCCATAAAGCCACAGATTCTTTGCTCAGTGCCTCACTAACATGACATTAGGGTTAAGAAAAATAAACACCTCAATTACCCATTCTTGCAAATGTGGTAGAAAAGCTTGCTAGACTCATAGCCTGTAAGTAACCAAAGCATCACTACTTTTGCTCACACCTCTTTCCAAAGGCTGACCTTCAATAATGAAGCTGAACTGGTTCGTGGACAGTTACCTCGTAATTTAAATGATGGCACTGGAATTCAAAACTGTTGGATAAACTGTCCTGAAATACATGTACTTCTAATCGCTTTGAACAATACCGCAACATGTGGTGCTTTCCCAGGCACTTACTTTTACGGTGTAAAACTGCAGTAAAGTCACTCCTGGGGAACGGGCTGCCAGGAGCACAGCTGCTTAAAGAGACTAAATTATAAAGCGGCGCACTCTGAAAGGGCCCCAGAACCATCTCGTTCCCATTAACCAACAGTGGCCTTGACCTCTTTAAATCTGCCCCAGCATTCCCTTGTCACCGGCCTGTCTGAGAGAAACACGGAACCACGGTGTGACGCGTCGCTACTGGAGGCACTCCGCGTGGGTCAGACCGTTCCCGGTTCTAAATCACCTGAGCGACGGGATAATTGCAGGCCTTTGGGCCGCTGCTCAACCCTCTAATACCCATGGGGCTCTGCTCAGGCGCCACTCATTGCGCAAACGTTCGCTGTGCTCAGCGGAGGAGAGAGACGCAGGCATGGGGGGGGACGCCCCTCGGCAGCGTCAAGGTTAATCTCCTAAACACAGGGTGACAAAGGAATACTGTCAGATGAGGGGGGTGAGAGGAGCGAGGCAGGAGGCGGGAGCTTCTACGGTGGGTGAGGTAAATCTGACAGCATCGGAAGGGTTCACAGCGGTGTCACACTCCCTGGAGGCGGGAACTCGACTTGTTGTTGTTGTTTCTTCCGATGCTCTGCCGGCGGCTCTCGGACCGAACCGGTCCCCGGATCATTGGTGAACATCGGACGAGGTCTTCACGGACTTTCGTTTGATAAACGACAAACTGTTTGCGTAGTTTCGGAGAATGTAAAAAGGGTGAACGATAACTATAATTCTGACCTTGTAATGGAGGCTTTTAGATATTTGAGGAATTGAGGCAGGTCTGCTGAGGCACACAGGACGCTTGGCGCCATTGAGCTGTAAATCACTGAAAGTAATGATCACCACACCACTTCTCTCAGGGACAATAATTATTCAGTCAGGTGAACCGGGGGTGTTGCAATGGCACAGTTCATATTGACGAATGTATAGACATGTCTGCACAAACTGTTGAAATGACACACTTTCAACTCACCTTTCCAGAAACACTGTACATTTCAAAGGGCTCAAGTCACCCGACAGACAGCTCGTTGTAGTTTACAAGGCTGTGGGTGTGCGATTGCATGTGATCTTTAATACAAACACAATTATCCAAGCATCACATCCACCACAGTGGCATGTCACATATGTGTGCATACTGGACATAATATTAATATTGGCTCTTAGATCCACCAGAAACCGGTCTCCTAACATGCTGTGCATTTCCCGGATCAGTTAAAGGAGGTGTCAGTGTGTAGTAGATTTGTAAACACTTCTCAGTAATGCTATTCAAATGGAAATAACATCTACAGCGTGACAAGTCAGCCAGAACAGAGATTCCAAGATGTCACCTGACCGGCGTGTCTCAAACCCATCCACTCCGTTGAATTCCATATCATCTCTGATCTTAGATTGTTTAAAAGCAGCGTGCCACCTTGCTTTCCATAAAATACAGATAAAGTGCTCGTCGGTCTGTTTAAAGTTTCCTCAGCGCTCATCACATCCAGCATCTCTGTGATGTCCGACCATCAGTGTCGTGATAATGTGTGATTTAAGGGTTAAAGCCGGATGTGGCGGCTATTTGCATGTTGTCTAAACCGCTGCCATCCTCAGTACCAACACACTGGTGTGTTTATCAGCAGGCATCAGAGAGAATGCTCACGGCTCATTAAAAGTCTGTGATGTCATAACATTTATTGCCAATATCCGCTTGTTGCCACGGCGGCACCATGCCGGCTATTTTGGGGAGTTTTTTTCCCCCTCTCACTCTTTGTCACTCGTTCACTCACTCCACTCAGTTGTCACTCCCTTCCCTCTCTTTCTCTCTTCCGTTCCCTTGCTTTCTGTTGCTCTCTCTGACAGATTAGGCAAAGCTCCCAGGATGCAGTGTGTGTGTGGAGGTAATTACCTGCTCAGACATGGAACAGAACAAAGCAATCAGGGAGGGGCTCTAAATACAGGGTCTAGACTTGGTGTCTCTCTCACTCTCTCTCTCTCTCTGTCTGTCTCTGTCTGTTTCTCTCTCTCTGCCTCTCTCTCTCTGCCTCTCTCTCTCTCTGCCTCTCTCTCTGCCTCTCTCTCTCTCCGCCTCTCTCTCTGCCTCTCTCTCTCCGCCTCTCTCTCTCTCGTTTGGCCTTGAAAACAACTGAAAACAACTTTAAACTCAACCAACAAAAGCAAATACATTTCTGAAGGCATAAGTATACATCGCATTATCTTCTTTTAATCCCAGAATAAAAACGCCAGAAGCTCTTGGTAACATCCAGAGGTCTATTGTGTATGGTAATCCTGGGTGGTTTGAACATTGAATGCTGAAAGCCGCGGTACATGGCCAGATACAACGGGCACGACAAAAAAAATGTTCTGCTCTAATTGCATTGGTATTTCAATGGCATTCGGGATTTGTGGTATATGGCCATTATACCACGGCCAAGGGTTCCAGGCACTCCCCATTGTGTTACGTTAAATATTAGCCATATATCACACAGACACACTATTGTTCATTCCAAACGGGACATCCGTTCATGCACTGAGAAACATAAACTTGTAGAGCTGAAATCAACTCATTTGGTGACTTCAACACGCGTGTTTTATATGAAGCGACACGGGCAAGTCTGTACTAACAAACTACATAGCTGCAGGAGTAGAAAAAAAACAGAGTTCTACCTCTGCTTTGTCTCGTCTCACGGGGAGACATTGATCTGACCTCTTGTGACCTTAAATGAAAGATAGCGGTTGTATTTAGAGTAATTGATTGTAATGGGGCACTAGGGGCATATCGTTTGTCTGCGAATCAGATGTGTTTTACCAGAGCTATAATTCAGTTAATGACAGCCATTAGCACAAATCCAAATAGTGTCACTTACTGAAGGCTCGTATGTCAGCCTGTGCAGGCCATTTACCGCTGACTGCAACACACACTCCACCAGGAACAGATACACGTTACAGAAGCACCATCACTTCTATCCAAGGCAAACCACCGCCTCGGCATCAACCCGACGCCAGCAAATCTGACTGCCCCGATGTGAGAGACCGTCGCTCTCAGTCAGAAGGTTCGCCGCTCTGCGAGTAACACTTTGAAAATCGTGTACACAAATCACGTCATTAATCTCGCGGTCAAAACCTTTTAAGTGCAGAGGTTAGCAACACACACTCTCTCTTTCTCTCTCTCTCTCTCTCTCTCTCTCTCTCTCTGTTTCTTTCTCTCTCCTCGTCTGTGTATCTGGAGCTGATTAGCCCATTTCCTGGGTAGTATTACAGTGAACAATTATCTTCAGATCAGGAGACAGCAGGACTTAAAAGGCCTGAAATTGTGGTAGGGGGTGGGGTCAGCAGATGAACAGGGGGGCACATGTGTCCTATCACCTTAATGAAATCACCCAGGGTATCATTTAGAGGGCTAACACAACAGGCTGTCACCACTCAGATTTATGTCCAGCAGAAACAGCCATAACCGCATTCAACCACATTCGCCAACAACACCAACAAACCACCTCGCCGGCAGCCACGAAGGAAACAGATGACACTGAACTAACAATAAATGCCATAAACCCTTAATAAAGGCCCTGTAACATAGAGGACCAGTTTAAAAGTGCAACAAGTAGGTCAAACTGACATAATGAGTTATGCAGCTTCTCGGAGATAAGATATAATTTATCTGAAACTACAACAAAAACATTTCCAAAGATCCCCACAGCCATGTAATCTTAGCACTCTCTGTATTTGTGGTTATTGCCTTAAAAGCCGGGCATTGCTTACTGAAGAGCTGCCAATCAATTAGACACAGTCCCAGTGTCCCGTGTTTCAAAGGCGCGCGCCGGGGACCTGACATTTGAACTTGTGGGCGGAGGGTCTCGGCGAGGCCCCAGTGGCAATCTTCTCTCCATGGGGGCCAGGTGGAAATGACAGGGAGGCGGGGAACAGGGAGGGGGGCAGAGGGGCGTCCAGTCAACTGGGGCTGGTCCCACTGTGCCTGGCGTCTCTCTCTCATTAAACAGGGGCGAGTCCGAGACGCACGTCTGCCCTAGCCCGGGGGCAGGAAGGATCGTATTAATACAGAGACGCTCTCTGCCTGGGTGTCAGGTGACATTGTTTGCTCCTCATTTTGTATCCCCGCAATGTCTTTTATGATCAGTGGTGCCTCAACGATAAAGATAAGGTTGGTTTTCGGTTGTCCTCATTTTCTGGAGTGGTTTATTTTCTTAAGTGCTTATTTTATGGTTCGAAACCACTTAGCAGATGTCAAATCACTACTTTTGGGCCCGCAAAGACTCTTGGCAAATATGCTGATTTTTAAATACCAGGATGCTAATGTAAAAACATCCTCATCAGTAGAGTCAATGAATGCTCTGGTAAAGACTGGTCTGTGGTTGTCTGCCTGAGAAACTGAAGAGATGTCCGCCACCGAAGCCAGAAAGGCTGAAGCATTTTCTCCCTTTTAGATATCCCTGCTTTATTCATTTATTTTTGGTCTAGAGGTACTTGAAATCTGGAAATGCCTTCATCAATTCAAAAATTCAAAAGCAATACCAGCAATCCTAACATCTAAATCTAAATAATAGTAGTCTAAAATAACAAGCCTCTGTTGATTTGTTGTGAGCTGCTGACATTAATTAACATGAGTTAACCATCACACTTGATCAACATGTCAGGAATCAAAGGAAGTTAAAGGAGACTCAGAGAGAGAGGCCCCTCGCCTGGCTCCTCCCTCTCCCTGGCTGACACGGAACACTGTGAGTCATAAAGCCTGATGGCTCATCAGTCGGGACCGAATGGCGGGCCTCTGATCCTGTCCTGATTAGAGAGCATGGCCCATCTCCAGGCTTCAAATGTGAGGGCTCCAGCCCAGCCCACCTAGCGAAGGGCCCCAACCATGAACAACCCAACAGTGATTTAGACGGTAAAGGACGTCCTGCTTGGGGTTGTGTTGGAGGTCTTCTAACACTGCCGTTCGGACCACCCATTCATTTCAAAGCAGGACCATTGGTTCTGTGACTCCAGTAGTGGTGGTTTAATGTCATTTGTTGGCCTTCGGGTCTGATTTCTGTGCTATAGCACCTCCGACTGCTAACTGAATTGGCGAATAACAGTAAAGGGAAGAATGCACTGCTCTGTACATGTTAGACAATGATGTGGTTGTTCTATAAAACGTTCTGAATCCTGTGCTACATCTGTAATTCATGAAACTGATGTAATGGCTGACAGTGTTGGGTCTGAGGCTGAATTCGTTGAGTGAAAATCTGGAAATGCATTGGTAGTGAATTACCCAGTACTACTGTCGATAATTGTCAGGAAGAAAACTATGTACTGTAAGTGGCACTCAGCCAGATAACTATTTTCCTGAGTATGAACATGTATGGCAAAGCATTACACACACCCACACTGAGTTCCCTCTGAGTTAGCAATGTGAACTGTTTCTCTATCATCTTTACAGCAATGAATTATGCTAAAAAAACACAACCAAAACATTACCCAAGAGCCTCTCTGGTGCAGCCCTGCAATCAGCAACTGACTTTACCACAACAATGGAACCCAGACTCACTACAGATTGCCTCTTCAGATGTCATTAGCAAAGAGAGCAACAATTTTTCACATTACAAGATCATTCTGTGCCTGCTGAATGGCGGTCTCCTGCGCTAGCAGCTAATTGGAGCTGGCGCCATCCACCTATTGAAGGTAGTAATTTAGGTTCATTACAGCTAAAGCTCGGTTGGAAGACCGGGGCTCCTCAACACTAATTAAGGTGTTAATGAAAACAATGTGATGACAGCGACTGCCGGGGTTAACTAAACGCCCTTCATTTCAACATTCTCTTTGAGTTCGACAAGGGGTCCTGACCTCTGTTGAAAAGGCTTTTCTTTCAGACCAATATGCACTATTAGCGTCATGCTTGGATCATTTACCAGGTAAACAGTTGGTTTTCCAGTATGTGAGGACAGGAACATTATACCGAGAAGAAGGGTGAGGTTGGAATTGCATTCATTTGAGAGCTCCAGTTCTATAAATAGTTTTGAATATCGGTTCACAGTTAAATTGTAATGAACTCTGGAAAATCCTCACCCGTTGGGTTTCTAAATGTGTGTTCCTCCGCAACAACACGGTCATTGGAGAACAGTATTGTGTAGCTCCTTCAATGACCCGATTACAACAACAAACCTACAGAGAAGGATGAACTTCACAATAACAGTAGAGACCATTTCTATTTTGGACTGCTAGTTTAATTTCCCAACAATAACGTGGTTAATCAGTGAGCTGTGTGGTCAGAGCGACCGTAAAGTGGACCTAATGGATGTGTAAACACTGCGTGAGTATAGGACACCCAGCTTATAACACAGGGCCACATTCCACCACTTCAAAGCACAGACCGTAATTACAACGCTCAAGGTGTGTCCAAACATACCAACAAAACCAGAAGCTGTCTTCTGACGGTTTTTTTCTGAGTCCACTTCTCAGGCAAATTGTTTCCCCTTCTTTTTTTCAAGCCAAAAGAGATTACGGGAAAAGGAAGGAAGATGTGTTTATAATTTTCTACTCATGGGGGCTCTTCCTGCTTCTCGGTGGAGGTTGGTTTCAAGCAGACCGCTTCAGTCGCTCTTTCATTTCTCCTACATTCCTGCATCAGATTCTTCGCCCGGCTCGACTGCACTGAGCTGACAAAAGACAACATGCAGTTAACCTGTTAACTCTGACAGAGTGGGTGCAGTCAGGGCCCGGACTGTGATCGACAAGGTGCCTGAGGGTGGGAGGCGTGAACCGAGCGAGTGGGGAGGTGTCTCCCGAGTGGAGCCGCAAAACTGCAACAGTTTCTCCCCTGAGGAGCGAGGCTTTCATCTCCCCGCTCACTGGCGCCTTCGCAAACCTCAGATTGTCTGTGAAATCACCCCGTTTAATAACGCACGGCCTCATGGGAACGGCGCCCTCACTCAGTCTCAGCCCTGTAGGCCCTGAGCTTACACACACACACACACACACCACATACACACACATATATACACACACACACACACACACACTCCACATACACGCACACATTACATACACACGCACACAAACACACACCAAACTGACCAGCTGACTTGGTGAAAGTCAAATAGCGTCTTTTAATATATTATTTTAGTCGCAAACTGTGTTAAACGCTGACAAACTGATGAACTGTAACAAACTGATGTATGCAATGATAGAATGTGTTCAAAGGTCAATACAGTCATACATTTCAAACACGTAACACAAAGTTACCCGTTAATTAAAAAATGTAATGAAAAACAATAAAAATCACAGAAAATATAAAAACACTGAAGAAATGGTTCATTGGCCAACTGTTTCTCAAATCTGTAAGTGTAGCTGTTGAAGTGTAGATACCTGCAACATAGTCTTTCACATAGCTGTAAGGATCAGATATTTGGACCAAACAATGTTTAAACATTTGAAAACAAATCCAGATCAATAACTGTAAACTGATGCTTGATTTAAAACATGCATATTTACATTCAGGAGAAAGATCTATAGCATATGTTATACACCATCTGTTGAGACTATCTTTTTTTACCTGGATCTGAAGGATGTAGTCTGAAGGTTGTAATGACACAACATTGCATATGCTATAAAGATTGATATTGGCTGGCTCAAAAAAAAGAAATAATTCGACTCTGATAAAGTCGAAATAACAGCAATTTTAACAAGAAGAATATATAAAGGCCGCTGCATTTTCTTCCTCAAATGTAGATCTATAGATATGATGTTGAATCTATCTAATATGTGGTTTTATTTTAGGGTAGACTATTTAAGTAGACCATTCGTAATTTCAAAGGTTATTATTATATTTAGTTTTCAGGTCAAGCCTACTCGATTTAGGTGAGAACGATAAAGAACTGGCCTGCACAGGAAACATTTTCCACCAAATGTGTGTATCCTGGTTTGAGGCAGCAAAACCGTTTTACAATCAGGAAGTCAAATCCTGAGAGAGATTGTTCATGTGTGTTTATCTCTTTCATAATTGGGCGTAAATTATCCACATGGGGTTTGTGTTTACACGATCTGTTGAGGTTAGGTTTGAAGTAATCCGTCACAGTAAATAAGTTCACTATGTGATATAACCGCATATATTTTTGAACCCTTGTGGGAGAGACCAATCTATGGTAACAGAGTCCTCTCTTAAATTTTGGAAGCGCAACGATTGGCCAAAAGTTTCACGGGCGCCACGTGATTCAATATAGTTACCCCACGCTTGACAGCTCTGTTCCCTGTACTTTGAACGCCACCTGTAACTGAGTCTGACAGTATTGTGTGCGATTTGGACATTTTTGGGGGGAATGTTTGCGACTTTGAAGGACAGCAGTTCGTCGGAGGAAGACAGCCGACCGGAGCTGGAGAGGACGATGGATGACCTGAAAACTCAAGCGACAACACACCACCACCCCTTCAGTGTGGAGGCTATCATGTCGGGTAAAAAGATGCAGAGAGAGTTTGCAAGGAAACCCGAAGATGTCTCTGTGGTTACATTTTCAAAGACGGAAAACTCTTACCTGTGCAGAGAAACTTACAGCCCACCCGAGGGAATCCGCAGGCACTTTATACCTCCGTCGCCGGTAAAGTCGGAGTCCTCCGAGCCGGATGACTGCGTTCCCTGGGTTGTGAGTCCACGGTTCACTGTGCAAACTCGTAAGTAACTTTTTGAGAGCTGTTCATCTAAATTAGATTTTTGCTTAGCATACAATCGGCACACATTAGGAAGTTTCGCGCACTTCTTACCTATTCTTAGGAATAGACTACAAATGAAGCATTTCTTCTAAAAACGCTAGTGAAATCCGGTACTTCACGTTAATATACACAATAAGTGTTGTCATGGCATTGCATGCAATGTAACATTTTTATAAGTAAATCTTTTTGTAAATTAATATTAATAATATTAATGTTCGCTTAACGCATGAATGTGTAGAAAAACACTTTTGAGCATTTCCTCCATTGCAATATATTTGACATTTATTTTTTACTCTATTAGACCGGTCTGGGAAAAAATATTATCAGGGAAATAATTAGAATATGCTTATGTCTTCAAGTTCATAAATGCCTTATTGATGGTCTTGTATTTTATTCAGGACTTCTAGAAAATACACTAAACAATTTGAGCACAATATTGTTTCTATTTTCTTATTTGGGATATTAAGATGTATTTGACAGTCTTTGACATAACTGGTCTTTCAGATGTATTATTGATATTGTTCTTATGGTTTGTGTGTGTTTGGCAACCTGTTTAAATCATACGGACAAGTAGCAGTCTTCTCCCACGTTATGTTTCCAATCTTACACTGAGCCTTTCCGTATAGCAATGAACAACAATCTGAGTCTTAAACAGTTCACTGGATCAGATAATACTTATTTTCTCAAAGTCACTCAATTCTCTGCTAAGAAAATCCAAGAATATGGTAAATTCACTCACGGCACTTGGGGTTAGCTAGTAGGCCTGTTTCCATTCTTTCACCCTTTTAAATGTTGGTCACGTTTGGTCACCACTGCCTCAACTCTGCATGCATGCTGTAATACTACATTCAATATGTATTTCCTATTGTCAGAATAATAGGATCTGAACAAAGCACACTTGTTTTCCTTATTCAGATATCTTATCCATTTGTACATTGACATTAGTATTGGCTCTGAAGCTCTGTCTTGTTCTGCCTCTCCACCTCTCTCACTCCAGGACAGGGGAGCCCTACCTGTCCACTACGGAAGCACAAGACCAACAGAAAGCCTCGTACCCCCTTCACCACCTCACAGCTGCTGGCCCTGGAGCGCAAGTTCCGTCAGAAGCAGTACCTGTCTATTGCGGAGCGGGCAGAGTTTTCCAGCTCTCTGACCTTGACGGAGACCCAGGTCAAGATCTGGTTCCAGAACCGCCGGGCAAAGGCAAAGAGACTACAAGAGGCAGAGCTGGAGAAGCTCAAAATGGCTGCCAAACCCGCGCTGCACCCCGGCTTCACGCTACCCATGCCCCTCGGTGCCCAGCTCCACACGGCCGTCTCCCTCTACGGACAGTCCTACCCCTACCACCGGCCCATGCTGCCCCTGTCACCCATGGGACTCTATGCCACGCCGTTGGGCTACAGCATGTACCTGTCATGATGGGTAGAGGAATAGACGCTTCGGCCCAGTGGGCCGTTCTGCTAATGCTAACACGCTGAACGCGTTGATGTCACCCTTTCCAAATGCATTTCTCCCCGCTACCAAAACAACCCTGAACTGGAGATGTATTTTTTTTTCTTGGTAAAACCAATTGAGAGATTTAACGCCTCACGCACCAAAGACCCTTAATTACTGTCTTGATTTTCCTCTGTGGAGGGACGATAATTATTTGGCTCTCCGGGTCAACGTAAAGTTTTCCCAAATGCAGGGTTCTCTTTATCTCATTGTTTGTGTAGCATTGTCAACTTGTAATTGTATTACTGTCGATGCGCACGTCATTATCTAGTATAGAAGATACAGCAAATATGTGATCCTCGTGATTCTGTTTTGGTCGGGGTGTATTTTAATTCTCCTGGAAGATTGACTGATTGATTTCACTCAAACTCAGCTAATTCAAATGTGTAGATATTTTTACGTTGGAATTTACCGTAGCAAAAAAAATGATTCAGCACTCCTGTTATCAGGATTTGTGATTTTTCATTTAATTTGTGAATACGTATTTATTTTAATTTCACTCTATCAACTTCAAATGCTGGAAATGAATTGAGTGATTCATGTTTGAACTGATAACATGTAGCTCACATGTGACAAAAACATTATGACCAACATTTTATTTATATCTTTTATCTGAAAGATCCTTTGGAAGGAGCTATGCTATGCAGTTTTATAAATATTTTTACATTCAGTTATGTATGTCATTCACATGAACTGAAATAAAAAAAGGTTTTTAAAAGGTTTGCTTATTGAGATATTGTAAGTATATGTTGTTCTTAATCTACATTATCTAGGCCTTTTTGGGAAATTAACAAGACCTCAGTGTAGAATGGTACAATGGTTGCTACTGATTTGTCCATTTGTTAGGCCTTCAAATTATATAAATATTATAACACTGTTGTAATAGTGTAACACCTTTGGAATAGTTTAACACTGTCATAAACAATATCTTTAAAATGTATTCTTGAATTTTTTTATTACAATTCAGACATTGTAAATGACAAAAACACTGTATAGCTAAAACTATATATGGTTCAAACTATATTTTCTTTAATATCATGTATTTCTATAATTAAGTTTGTCTATGAATGTGTGAGTCGTTGTTTCTTCAGGGTCAACCTTTTGCTTTTTACCAAAACTGAGGCGGGGAGAGTGCTACATTTTATTTTTCAGCTGAGTATTTTGCAATATCCAGAAAACAGTATATCCGGATCCTCTACCTTTTCGCCTAGTGTAGGCAATATTTCATGCAGAAAAGCTATTTTTACAGTGTTTTGCTTCCAGTATGGCTTTACCAGTTGAGATGTTTGTGAACTGACACACAACCTGCAGTCGTCTGCCCTAACATCAGCTGAAAACAGCCGAGCCTCAAACCATAACATCTTAGCGATAACAAGCCTCTACCGTCACCTCAGACCGACGTTCTGAGACAGAATCTGGCAAGACGAGTAAATCCAATGACTCAACAGGCATTGTATCTCGCTGGTAAACTGCGTTGCGTCATACCTTTGGTTACGTTGTTACCTCATTCTATATAGTGTCATTCACCAGAGGCCTGACCCCCGTAAAGGTCGCGGCAGTTGTAGAACCTGCTCACGGCTTCCGTGTGACTTTGACGTAATGAGGAAATCATTTATTGGCAGCACTATTTATGAGCTTCCATTTAATGAAAACAAGGCAGTCAGGCAAGCCCGCGGCGCAGTCAAGCAGTCACCTTAATGAACAGCAGGTTGGCAGCGATGTTCGAGGAAATGCTTGAACATTTCAAGTTGGTAATATATTACTTGAGTAGGTTATTTTTGCTATTGAGAAGTTGGACATTTGTACCAAAAGCATTGTGATACCGTGCTCTCTGAACAAGGCCTGAGCATACTGTAACAAGAGAATCATTTTTTTCCAGGGCCAATTACAACACTTTTTGTTTGAATTATTTTTGATTATGTGTACAAATGCGTTACATCTTTTATGTGTACAAATGCTTTATTACCCATGTAGAAACTGAGCATATGATATTTCTGTGTTTGGACAGTGTCCTTGTATTACACTCCCCCTGCTGGCCGTTTTGGATACAGCAACTTGGGAAAAATGAGTGGGACCAAGATCTCAGTAGGTGGAGCTATGATTCCAATTTTAAACATGAAAACTGAGAGTGGCCACAAATACAACCACGCTTGCCCATTTGATCTCTGCTGATGTACTGTACAAAACACATACATTCGCATGTGTGTCTGAACTGTGAACCATTGACATTCTTTGTTTCAATTATTTCTTATTTACCAGACAACCGGGCAGCACCGCAGTTTATCCACAAAATGGGCAAAAACACAGACGCAACATAAACATGAGAAATTTAAATATCGCCTCCCCCAGTCACGGACGCCCCACCATAGCCATTTCTGAATATTCAGATCATATTTGTATTTTAATTAGATCTTATTAAGTCAGAAATAAGTGCCGTGAAATAACGTTTGGTAATCGCCTTGTGTTCGGTTTCAGAAGGACTTCCATAGCCCATTTTCTTCCTCTTGGCCCAAGACTGCAGGATAATGCAAACCAGCATCGGAGAAACCTACTTGTGTAAGCTGTTTATTCATTCATACCTTGTAATGACTCTGAGAGGCACTCTTCCACACAACAGAGCGCACATTGTTCCAAATCTATTTTTAATGTCGTCTCTAAATCTCACAGCCGGCGAGAGAAGCGGACAGAAGAGGAGTTGAGCTTGGCATTTTTTTGAGCATCACATTTGGACGACCCAACGATGAGGCTTGGGAACATGGAAAATATAATAGATCGATCACATATGTTGCCATGTCTATCGATTGATGTCTTTCTGTGACATTATTTCATTGGTTCCACCACTAGGGAGTAGGAAAGGCAGTGTACCAAGCACATAAGAGGTTATAACAAATCAGATGAACATGTAGTTTCCACAAGGGATCGTGTAGACAGTGTGCTTAATATAGTTCATCATCTAAACATTTGATAGTCATTTATATTAACTATGTTAGGCAAGGGACATAACAACCCACCTCGGTTCCAGTTTGTCAGTAGTATGTCGTTCGCTCTGATCGATCACAAAGTGTTCAACCAAATCATCTCTGATTAATGTTGCAGACACTGTGTACAGACAACTTTATTTCATTATTGAAAGACATTAAATGAATTAGGAGAAAACTGAAAAAAACATGCGCCCCATATTTGTTTAAATATCACAGGACGACAGAGATGTGGGTTTGTGAGTGGCTTAAAGGGATGTACTGTCAATCTCAGCAGCTTTTGAACTTTTGGCTCTCCGACTCATCCGACCGGCCCTAGGCTCTTTAAATCATTGCATCTGCCACTGAGATTGTATAGCTCTCCTGGGCACCAAAACAACACAGACAGTCAGCTTGTGTAACGACAACCAAGAACCGTTGTGGAGTGAAGACAGACAGTCCATCAGAGCCAGCCCAGGAGGGCTATAGGAAACCAGGTCAGTCGTCCTCCTGCTCAGAGTAAATAGACTTGTTTTGAACTGAACAAACATCTTAAAGAACAGACAGTAATCTAAACCCAACAGGACCCCTCTTATGTACTGTCCATGATAAGTGCTCTCATGTACAATACTGTAAATGTTTTTTTATGTAAGACCAATTGGCCAAGCAATGTGCTTTCTCTGTTTCTGGGACGTGCTGGTGCAAAGTGCTGCCATCTTGGATTACAAACTCAGGGCTAGTGGGGTTCTTCCGACTTTCTGAGTTCTGACTTGAGGGAGCGCTCAAATTGAAACTTCCGACTTGGAACTCCGATATTCCAACCTCAGAGTACAAGTGGAAGGCACCAGTAGTAGTATGGAAATGTCACACGCAATAAAATTTGGTAACTTTAAACTAAAAACATTGATCTTCATATTTGGTGAATTTTGCTATGATCACGTGAATGTTGCAAAATGCAATAGCTGGTCAGTTCTTGTCAAATAGGTGTGCTGGTATTTACCTCCAGTTGTTAGATCATTTACTATAACTGAACTCTTACGTACCTAATTGTGAATTGCTTCAGTAGGACGATTCAGTTCTTTACTGTTAGTTTTCCACTTTTGAGTAGGACTGGGGAAGTAACTGAACTGAAGTGGTTGGTTTTTCAACCAGTGGTCAAGTCTCATGATGTGTATTTCCTTAAATTTACAACAGACATTATGCAGTCAGATTAATTTATATCATCCTTCACTATATTATTCTTATCATGAAATACTTCTCTGCATTTGGTGTGCACACAAAATGCATAACTACTCTAAACATGGAATGAAATTACCAAGCTGTAATTTTCATGAATCAATAATTTTAACATAAATGCAATGCAATGGCTCGTTCAAACCTGGAAAAAGGTGAATTGCTATCATGGCCATAATAAAGGTATTACACATTCATTAAAACGATTATTTCTGAAAAATGTTGCATATATAAAAGGTGTAGAAAAACAGGAATTGCATTTTTCAACTTCAACGACTCAGTCTTTAGCCTATGTCAAGTCAGAACAACAACAAATGAAACGGCCACTTGTTGGCCAATGTTTTTTCTATAATATCACTTACAACTACATTGTCTTCTTTAAGTACTGACTAATAAGCTGCTTGACGTTTACTTAAATATGCTTGAGGAACGAAATCTGCCGCTCTGACTATTTTGCCCCCTACCATAATACTACTTATCAGAATGAATATATGACTATTTCAGTTGATGTGAAAAATAATAGCTAGCATACTACTAGTCTACATCTTCAGTCTGAAAGCCTATACAAGTATATCTGTGAAAAGCTAATATTGGCTAAGTGATAAATATTTCTGTTCAATAAATTACTAAATTATACTGTTCACGAAAATGTATTATTAAAATAGTAAACATTTTACTATTTTTTTATCTTTTTAGATAAAAAGCTTACCTTTTGATTGGTATCAGAGCTTGTAAACATTGTACATCAAAACCGCAACATCTCCATGTTATGAACTACTGGGTCAGGCGTTATTTTTGGTAAAAAGAGATCTTCAGAAATGTGGTGACTGAACAAACTGGTATGTAGCTCAAGTTCTGAGAGTCAAACAACAGCCAGCTTGTTTCCCAGACTCCTTTCAGGAAGAGTGTTTGTAGCTCAAATTGTCTGGGTCTTACAGATGCTTTTGGGACTTGTTTTTTCCGAGAACATTTACTGCACAAAACTCTGCATACAGCAAACACTGCACTCTAAGAAAAAAAATACAGCAAAAATACAACAACAAAAAAGTTATCTGAAAATCTGGCTTTGTTATTGGTTAAATTAGGTGTAAGTAGCCCTGGATAACAGTAAGAACTAATGACTGAAATGCAAACCTGCATTAAGAGGATTAAGGTAGAAGTCTGAATTAGTTAATTACTAGGCCTCTTTCCCAGGGTACTTGAGAAGAATCAAGAGCTCACAGGCAAACTGGAAACATACACAATGGGGGCGGGGGGCGTACTTTCAAGAATGCTCTTGGCAAAACAATATTCAGTTGGTGGAATTCATTTCAAAATGATTGGAAACCCCACAGAGTCGGGCACTGTCATTTCATTTTCAACACACTCGTCTGATTGCATCTTGTACAGTAATACATTAATTTGACAAATTATAGCAGTAAAAGTAAAGCTGTCTCATTAAGAAGAGATCAATTTTGGAAACTCTTGTTATTTGACATGACAATGATTTGGTATGAGTGTTATTGTGTATTCCAATAAATGTGAAAAAAATATAGTTTTATTTTATTACATACAGCTTTTCATATTTTGCAACCAAAGGGAGCTAAATAAAGTATTTTATTTTATTCTTTGGGAAAACATTGTTTTCCCCACAGTGTATTGTTTTTGTGTGGGCAAACATTTTCCCTTTTCCCACACTGCGCACCCTTGCCATTGTAGATCAGCCTGTGGGAGTCCTGGAGCAAAGCCAAACTACCTCCTTGTTCCATAAACTCTCAACTGAACATGGAATGCATTTTTGCTTTTTTTAGCTGCAACTGGTTATAGTTAAGGAATGTACATACACCTGCACAGGGTGATTTTCCACTGGCTTAGCTTTTGGTTGATAGCATGGCTTGTGGGCCTGGAAACCCATCCACATGAGTTCATTCCAAGACTAAGACAAATTCCGTTTGAAGATGATTGTCTGTTACCTTCACTGATCACCATGGCAGCCAGGTACACCAGTAGGCATGACCGGACACCAGTCAACCCCAGCAACACAAACCAATCAGATGCCTTGCTTTGGCGGAGTTCTTCCTGTGCTCAATACAATAATATAGCAGGTGCTTGGGGATGGCCAGGACTAAAGGAAAAACTTCAACTTCATTGCAGACTAAAAATTCATATATGTTCCCATTTTGAAATTTTTCTGTTTAGAGCACATTTCTGACAAAACTGACTTCAGTTTTTTCTTCCAGTTTTTCATAAATTGTTGGAAACTTCTCAGAGAACAATCACGTGCATCTGTGGGTGGGTTCTTCAAATGTTCAGAACTCCGGTGTAGTTTGGACACTGAACACATGCAGACACCACTACAGTAACTGTTCTATCCCACAACTACATATTTGGGAACGATTGTGAATAGAACACACTAGATAAATCACACCTAGTTTAGATTGAAATTCCCCCTTGAGCTAAACGTTGACAATCCAAATTGAAATTGATAGAACTGGACTTTGACCCACTTTAGATTAATTCCAAATAGTCAACGAATTATTCATGTAACAACTGCATCTAATATATAAAGAGAGTATCACAATTACAGTACAAGTATCAAAGATTAAAGTTCTCCAGCAATTTGAGATGTTGCAAGGGCGAAGATGAACGCAAAGGTGATGAAAATGCAGGCGCAATCAAAACTGTGTATTGTAATATAGTCTAATAATATAGTATACTAATGTGTAATGTATAATAGTATAGTATAATAATGTACAGAATTGATAGAAACATATCATTTCTATTTTTCATTTACTTCAAAAGATAACTTCAACCGTTCTTTAATGAACCACTTGCCCAGTGGTTCCAATTGATTTCAGGTGTGCACAGATTTTGGCACCAGACAATTGATGGTGTAATGAAAGATTACCTAGTGTGGCTATGATGACATCGCCTTATTTTATTACAGACGGTACATATGGGCTCAGCCTGATTGGTGCTGTGTGGTCAACATGTGATCACATTTAATTAAATTAAAGGAGTTTGATTTGTTTTCCACTTTTACATCAAACCCACCCACCCTGGACAGTGCTGAGCCAATTTGCACCGCCAAATCTGAGTCCCCAGAGCAGGCCTTCCAAAACCACTCTGTAATTACCCAGCTGTACTACAAGACAGTCCCACGACCTCTGCTCCATTTAGGAGATGGTCCTTAAACTCTGAGCTTATAACAAGAGAGGATTTAAGATGTCATGGCATTACGTTTTAAGGCCATTAAGGTTTTCAGCTAGGAGCCATCCCCATGGGTGCTAGCTTTGTTCCGTCTCTGCAGCTTTCAGACCAGTGCAGGTCTCTCTGGAGAAAATGAAAACCAACTAATCCTTGTAATACCATGCTCTGGTCTGTCAACACTCACTAAAAACCTCCTCCATGTTCTACTTTTTAAACAGCCACATGAGATTACACAATAAAATCTCAAAGAAACAGAGAAGCAAATATTACAGGGACAATGATGTTGCTACACACATTTTTGGACTCATGAACTAATTACATTGATTAATTGATTCTTGTAAATGTAATTTAAAATGCATCATCAGCTTTATTTAACGGCCGTATACAATTAGAAATGTCAAATTGTTTTACTCTAAAGTGTTCCTATCTTAGACAAGCCGTGCATCCGTAAGATCGGCTATGAATTTTAGTGTCAATATTTTTCCAGCCCCATCCCTTGGCATGGAACAGAAACAAGGGCACGACGATCCTGTTACTGTTTCAATCGGATATTTGCCAGTGTGAGTTCTGAAAAAAGCCACAGACTAGCTGTTGATATAATTGCATTGGCGTAACATTTCCAGAACTGTCAGAACTGTTCATTTAAATGATATAACGTTCAATTAGGAGTTTCATAGAAATAATTTTGCGGGAATCTGTTTGACATGAGTTAATTTATTTCTAGGACATTGTCAATTTAAAATAGATTTTTTCGAACTGTCAACGGAAAAAAAAACCTGACTAATGCACAGAGAGAATGTTTCAAACTAAGCACTCGATATGAGTTGGTAATGGTCCTTTGTGACATTGCTTGATAGAGGCGGGGTAACTACAGGGACCGCAGCGGACACAAAGGCAATGTGCTATTGGCTACTTCCACTAACGCGCCCGCGAAATACGCCACATATTTTACTGATCTGGAGGTCTAATACGACGCGTCGTCTGTCTTCCGGGCTGCTGTCAACATCGCGCTACACATACTGCACAGGAAGATGTGTGTTGCTGTAACACCATTTGACCGTTAGATGGCAGAAAGGCGACAAGTGTGAACAGCTGGCTCCAGCCTGCTGTCTTCAGGGAAGCACGAAAATGGCTTACCAGACCTTATTCAAATGTAGATCTGTCCAAAACAACAGATGAAGAAAAAAATGAATCCTCGATGAATTGAAAATGAGATGCTCCTTCAGGTGAGAGATTGCAGTCTCATCTGTCCCAATCTGGGTTGATTACCCAGTTGGGACATTGTGTGCATAAGGCTGGTTACAGTGTTGATCTTGAAATGTAAATGACTGTTTCCATAAATATGAAAATTAATCTTCAGTGAAAAATGTATCACTGGGAAATGTATGGGAAAATGTATCCTTTAATGTTGCCAAAATACTGTATACACAGTATATTTCCCTCCTAATATCTCTTGAATATTATCCTGTCAGGTATAAAAGTCAGGCATTCACATCAAATTGCATTTGACAGGCTTTCATTTTGATCAACAATTAGTTGTCAATCAGTTGAATGTTTGCCTCTAGCAGCATCTCTCAAAGTCGTAATCTTCATCCCAGTATGAAAAAGCAAAACTCTTTCTCAGAAAACTAGAACAACCAAAATCAGCACAGGCATTCAGAGATGCCACCACAACAGTAACAACCCTGAAATAAGACCCTCAAAGCGGAATACCTACACCAATAGCAAACCACCCATTTTGAAATGCATTCATTTCCCTCTATTTGAATACGTATCTTCATGAAGAAGATTGTCTTGTGCAAAACACACGCTCTCTGCTTTTCAGAAACGGGTATACAATCTTGACTGAATCGACGGTTCCTCTTGTTCTGCAACCTGTCAAAGTGCATACAATCTGATCTACAAGTCAGATTACTAGCGTGCGCACCCAGACAGATGGACTCCCTCACACCCTCAAGCCAGGAGGACAACCTTAATTACTCCCCAGGCACTCACGCTGGCTAAATTAAATCCAGTCTGAACTTTGTCCGCGAACTGATAAGTGTCCCTTCCCTTAGAAAACAGAAGTAGGCCTAGTCGTATCTTATTTCTGTAAACCTGTGTTCAGAAGATGTGTAGCCTAGAAATAGAGCACACAAAGGACAGGTTTAAAGCTGACAGATGTGCCCTCTTTGTATTGTGTTCATGTAAGCACTTTTTCATCGGGCCGATCCTGTTATCCCTTTAACCACTAGAATATAACATAGACCAGCCTTTTAAAGGGACAAATTAGTCATTTTTAGTTTAAAGTAGAGGGCCACACTTCTCTTTTTAATGTACGATAAGTTTGTCAAGGTCTATTTATGACAACACTCATAGATCCATTATAATTCCTACATTTTCTGAGTCTAGAATTAGACAGTTTTAGAATGAGCTGAGGTGCTTTTAAAAACCAGAAAAAACATCTATACTCAAACCACACGGGCCACATTGGATCGACTAGCCAGACACGTCTGGGCCCCGGCCCTCAGTTTGCTCATCCCTGGTGTAGACCCTTGTTCAAACTTCACAACTTCATTGGTTCTGTTGGGTTACAGGAGATGCTTCTCGGGTATTGGTCTGCGCTCAGTGAAGAACAGGTTCTCGTGCTGTAGACACCACAGCGTATTTTCCTTATTTCCCTGACATTCATTACAATATTAGAAATGTACAGTACAGTCTGCTATATGCCCTCTTAGTGTGACATTGCTAACATATTTTTCTCCCACACTCAGTTAGAGGCACCCTTAGGACAATAAAGCATTTGGACCAGAGCTACTTGCATGACAGATCTAGACGAGTTTCTTTTACCCTCTGGTTGTGACCTCTGGTTGTGACCTCTGGTTTTGTCCTCTGGTTTTCTGTCCTATGGGTTTTAATGAGACGTGGATATGAGGAGCAGACATTTCAGATCTCATGCGTGTTCGACCAATTAGGGTCATCTTAACTGACACATTAACAACTTACACCAAATTATTACAGGAAGTCTTCTGGTCTGCTCAAGAGTTTTACCTCCACTGACCTTTTGAAGAAACACACAAGGGCATGCAAGTCAGCCTGCAACATATTCAGGATTATTCCTTCCAGGCAATCTGACATCCCATATGTATATATAAGCATTTAGCATAGCAAGATAGTTATTTTAGATAACGCAAAATTACAAGCACATCACAGAAAAATGAAATCAATAAATGATTGTAGTACATTTCATTAATTTAGCAGATGCTCTTATCCAGAATAACTTCCAGTTGTGAGTGCATACATTTTCATACTGGTTCCCCATGGGAATTGAACCCAGGACTCTGGCATCATCCGCAGCATGTTTTACCAACTCAGCTACATACAGAACTACTCAAATTATTTTCCAACAATATCTTTCCATTGAATTCCTTGGAAATGTGGCGTACATTTCAAGTACCACATAAACATGCCACTTTACAACCACTTTACAACCAGAGGACAGTCATGAGTGGAATGTGTGTATCTAACCTCCTTTCATTGGCCCAGCTTATAGCGTATCAAATAAACTAACAGGAAACATTTAAGCATTAACAGAGAGGCTGCTTATGTGATTATAGAATCCTTAAAAGCTTTAATTGCATAGCTGCCTCCCTCCACTCCACTTTCTTTTTCGTTTACTTGAAAGACTTCATTATTTTGGAATTGCCCCATGTTTTCAGGAAGAGAGCATCTCTTTAATGAATGGAACATTTTGATTTTGTCTGGGGTGTTTGCCATCAGGTTAGTCATGGTAGGGAAAGTATTTTCTATTGAAGTCTATATTGTCTTGAAAGACGCTAAAAACTGTGATGTAGAAGTGGGTTGACTGGTACACTATAGTTGCACTGGCACTAGAAACCTGTTGGTGTAAGAGGAGTTTGGCAGTTTGTTTTTACACTGCATGCATAGCCAGGACAGTGCACTGCATGCTCAGCCAGGACAGTGCACTGCATGCTCAGCCAGGACAGTGCACTGCATGCTCAGCCAGAACAGTGCACTGCAGGTAGCCACCACTACCTGTCACTGATCACACCTTCGCTGGCTCACTGCCAATATTATAGACATTATACAGATGCTTCTACTGTATGTTTTAAAATAGAACACTGCTTCTATTTCCATATAAGTGACACTGCTAGAGCTTGGAAAAACCAATGACATTGCTATAGAAATGTTTTGTATAAAACTCAGATCTTCTTCATGTCGTTAGTTGCACACTTAAGACAGATGGTGTTGCACCTCAGAATGAATCTTCATCAGCGCGTTGGCGGCCTGATCGGTTGGAGATTAATCAAACAACAAACATTCAAAACAATAGTTGTATGACATTTTCTATTTCTATAAAAAGGCATACACACTAATATGACACACTGTAGGCAAATTACTTTTTTTTTTTCTTTATAGGCTTTGAACTACTAGAGATACTGATGTTGACTACTGTTTCTGTATCAAAGTCATGTGCTGTGGGAATCTTGCTTTAGGTGTCAGCTATATTTAGATGCATATATATTTGCGTGATTAATATTCATTCAACACTCTTTCCCTTCCTTTAGCCATGAGTTATTTTACATACATTTATCTTGTAACTAATTATACAGATTTTGAAGTGAATCGAGACTAGTAACAATGAATGCAGAAAATAATCCTTTGTCGGGAGGATTTTGTAAAAGAAATAACCACATGTGCTACAAAGAGAAAACACTAGACCCTGACAGTAGTGAAGGTTCCCATAAATCTCGGTAAAGACGGTGATACAGAAGTAATGATGTTCTTCTCAGGCATGCGGAGGATGACTGCAGCACTGGACGCACGATATTTATCAAAGAAAAGCACTGGAGAAGTGGAGAAGGTCAATCCATATTGAGAACCCGTTGGTTCGACACCTGAATGCTGATTGGCCAAAAGCCATTGAATGCGAGACCACCTGTCTCCAGTAAGACAATACATTAATTTCAACAGTTTTAATTCAGTCAATAACCAGTTCACAATTTACCATTCAACTACTTCACAATGAAGTAGTTAGATGGTAAATGACCAGTATACATACATGGCACTGCATAATGCCTCAAGAACAGACCTGAGCCAAAGAATAGTGCTGTATAATGTCCCACTCATGCCTTATTGTTTGAGTACGGTATGAAAGACAGTATATACAAATGTATTGATGACTTCTGGTGATGACGGAGTCCTGGTGATGACGGAGTCCTGGTGATGACTGAGTCCTGGTGATGGCGGAGTCCTGGTGATGGCGGAGTCCTGGTGATGAATGAGTCCTGGTGATGACAGGTCTTGGATCCGTATCCTGACTTCAATAGATACAAGGTCATAATGGTATTTAGAGGCATCTAATTCTCTGTCTGCCTCTCTTCTTTAGCTGTGTGACTCAGCAATCATGTAAGTTAATCTGCATCGTATACATGTTTTATTAGACAGTGGTCCTTTTTACCGAGACTACAGTAGTATTGATGTTCTCTTTTTAACATTGTGTTTCAGCACACCCTCTGTGCTGGTCAAAAACAAAACTAAAACAGTTACAATACTGAAGATGCCCATGTCCACTTTTTGCACCACATGAAACAAAGTAATTTGCATAAAAGAATAACATTTACTCAACTGATATGTTTTATTCACAGTCCCCTGTGAGGATATTTTTTTTAACATTCCCTGTGAATGACATCGAACTCTCATAACTACGTAAAGTTATGTAATAACCAGAGCTTAGCATCCTTCATTATGATATGTCACTGCCATACTTCACTGTATTTAATGTGGCTGGTACAAACTGTCCATACAAATAAGGAGAAAAATAACATCACCAGAGTGACCTCTAAAATCATTAGCACCCTTGGTTAAGATTAGCAAAAAAGGCTTTGAAAAAATTCAATTGTTGTTTATTGGCTTGATCTTACACTCCAATGTGGGAATATTCTAACATTCAGAGATAAAATTTGTCAAATGGAAAACGGATTCTTATTAGAAAAGCTCAATATTCTTTATTAAGATTGTTTTTCAAGAAATATAAAAAATATTATCGGCATTCCTGTATGCGATACTCTGCATGCCATCCCTTTATCCTTTGGAGTGCTTGGTTCACACTGGTGTACTCTCTTCTTCAGCTCACCCCACTGGTGTTTCGGTCAGGGGACTGTGATGGCTTTTGCAAAAGCTTGATTCTGTGGTCAGTGAGCAGTTTTTGTGTGGACCTGAGAAATGATTTGCATCATTATCCTACAGGAACGTCAAATTCCCCTTGTATGTAGACCACGTAGCACATTGAATTGCTTCAATGTTTGAATTGTGCTGTATAAACTTGCTTGCTTGCTTGTATTGATGCCAGGCACCCATCTTTACATATATCAAGTATTCTAGAACATGTTAAAGCAGCGGACAGGGTCAAGTATTTCAGATAATTTTTTAAAATGTTATATTACTTTTTGTAAAATTATATAAGAAATCGGTCAAACTTTATTTTGAAAGACAATTTCCATTTGAGGATGTTCTACCGATAGAAATACTTTCAACAAACAAGCAATAAGCTTGCTGTTGATGAGCAACTGCAAGCCAATGTTACATTTAGGTTTAGGACAGGGTTAAGGTTAGGGTTAGGGTTAGGTTAAAGGTTACGGCAAGGGTAAGGGTCAGCATCGGGGTCACTAGACAGTTTGTTAAAATCTACAAAAACACTTTCATGACTCCCAAAATGTTAACAAAAGGATATACCAAGGTGTTAGTTTGCAAGATATCACTAAAGGCAACAGGGTGCGTAGCCCTCTGATATCCACTTTGCATAGTTCTGTGATGCTGGTGGTATTTTTCCCAAATGTCACTTTATTCCCTATGTAGGTACTTCCTTTGACCAGGACCCATATGGTGCCATTTGGGACAGACATTTTTGTTCCTGTACGGTATTTAGAGAAAACAATGTGACAGCAAAATGGCACAAGCTTGTTCAAGTCCATTATTCTACCCACATCAAACAAACAAGGTTTTTCCCACACAGAAGGCTTCTTCAGGTTACAGAATGTGAGATAACGGTCCTATATTTATGCACGCTGGGTCTCCCATTATAAGGTCAAGTGCAAGCATTATCATACATTGAAAAAAGATCAAAACAGTTGTCCAGTAAATATCTCACACATACACAATCTCCGAGCAATAGGACTGGAATGCAATGAAATAGATCCAAGGTAACCCACATTTAAACAAGACTGGACTAAAAAGTATAAATTCTGACCGCAAGAAGGGTTTTATGTCAAAGTCCAGATTCGTGCCAAAAGGCTGCGGAGCGTTTGATTCATAGATCCGGAAGGGCTCTCTGAAGGAGGATTACATTCCCCCTCCCACTTTCTCAATGCCAATGTGCTTGTCTTAGAACAGACACGTTATGACCCATTTTCTAAAAGTGAGTCATAACCGGCACAGAGACGCGGACAGATCCACTGCCGTCGTGGTGTTCGCTAATCCAGCATTAAACCCTCTACGCGCAACACAGGAAGTAAGTCATCAAACGACAAGGCAGGATAATTGTCCCTGACCCCCCTGCCCCCCCCCCCCAGCTTGACTGACCCCAAAAGTCAGGGTCCAACTTCCGGGGTCACTCCTGAGCTCAGAGTCGAGTGCCACGCTAATCTGCCGACGCTCTCCGCTATGATAACAGCACGCTGTTATCCCCCCCCCATGTGTCACATTATGTCTGGGAAGGTGGAATACTGGGCTGTGGTTTACACAGTCTCTTCTCACAGCTGTTTGGCAGGAAAGTGAGTGACTACATTTTATACACAGCACCTTGGATGTGTCTCCCTCCATCGGGGGGGGGGGCAAAGCAGAATACTGCAGTTGTTATCTTGTACCTCTCCTGTCACCTGCACTTATTTTTCTTTTTCTTGTCTGCGTCCGCTCAGAGAGTAACCGCTCGCTTATCTCTTTGGCATCCTTTAGGAGGCGTATCACCAGGCAGGTGTTTGCTAGGATAATGGAAGGCAAGGTCTTAGGCTTCGCCTCTCACCTCTGAAGTCTGAGACGTCACGATCTCTGGAGGATGCAATTTCTTTAATCTTTAAATGAAATCCCGTCTTGTCTGTCCAATTTTGCATTTTCCAGTTTGTCATTTAGGCTTTGTCTCGTCACAACAATTTCCTAGCTGGCTTTTAGATTGGGACATGTGTCCTTCAAAGCACATCCCTCCGAGACGTTTCTTGTCTCATCGCACAGCTCGCTTAACAAGGAAGTAGGCTGTAAGAAAGTGCTCCTCCGGAAAACGAACACAGTTGAGCTTGTAGGTGTCCAACCGTCCACAGTGCAGGTGATATCACAAGTCATGGCAAGGCAACCCTACACAACAGTCCTCCCCCAACCTTGTGCTGAGCCAATTGGCAGTGCCATTCGTGGGACTCCTTGGCACTGTTGGTATGCCTGCAACACATGGCCCCTAGAGAATTCAAATATGTGTTTTTTGATGGAATACCATTCTGCGCGATTGAAGTTTCCCCTCTAGACAAGGACACTTTCCTGGACACTCTACTCTGAACATGGACACTCTCAAGCCATTCCGCACGTGGCATTTTTGGAGCATATCTCTAAAGAAACCATCTCTTCTTTCACGTTCTCAAGTTGGCATGGTAGCCAGAGGCAAACCTGGCACTTTATTTGAAAGGCAGGTCCATCCATAATTAACACCCCTAACTTAGAGGGGCATCATGCCTTATGGAATGGAAGTGGGTGTTCTTCGGCAAGGTGAGAAACTAAATGAAAAAGGAAGTTCATGAATTGTTAAAGTTGAGGATGATACTGATGAACGGCCAGTGAAAACAAATCCCTCCCCCAAACCAGACGCACTGTGTGTCCTAAAACGATAAGCTGTTTGCACAGGATGAGTTCCACAGGATATTGAAATGCCACATCTAGATAAGGAAAGAGTGTCACATCTAAATGTTCTCACTGATAGCATTATCGGTCATGATGAGAGCAGGCGATGTTAGACCCACCCACAGCTCTGAAAACAAATGGATCTAAATCCAAACTGACAGAAAACAACACCCTCATCGGTCTACATGCAATGATACATATATGCTCATCCTGCGACAGAGCGTTCATTTCCAAGGACATTAACATCTCTTAAAAGCGCCTGCGCCTTCAGTTTCTCACATGTTCTTAGGCAGGAAGACAGATTTTATCGATCGGGACTCTGATACAAATTCAGATCACTTGGATCCTTCCCCTGTCAAATTGCAAATGATAAGGCAGAAAGGTCCCAGCAGTCAGACGATACATTTCCCTCAGCCTGCCTGTGTGCCTGCCCCCTCCCTGCTAAACGACAGCTGCAAGGACCGCCTGAGACACTGCAGCTAGACGGACTCTCAAGTCACGGGAGGAAGAGCAGCTCCACACCTCCGTCTGTGGCAACCGAAACCAGACAGACTATGTCACCGAGGTGATCGCGTAAAACTCCCGATCGATTCGTGGGCGCTAATGACTCGTCAGAGCGGTTACAAGAACCCACACGCTTGACATGAACCTCGTGCCCGGTACCTTCCTTCCTCTCCACAGGAGGCCACGCTCCCCCGCATGGAAGCCAGACAGGGAGAGTGCTTTTCCTGTCTCGGAGCGGACGTGGCGACGGGAGATCAGCCTGCAGCCGCTGTGTTGTTGTAATTAAGGTGATCCTGGGGGCTCCCGTTGGTTTTTATTTTTAACTCTTATCTTTCACGGTGACATGAATAATTGCAGTGACTTATGGGTAGCAAGCTGGGAATTGATCCGGGGACCCAATCTGTTTTCATTATTCTGCTCCACTTCTGCCTGGTGGGTTCTTCAACAGTGTACCACTACCGCCGTTCCGCCTGCATGGGGCCCGGGGAGGCCCGGTGAAATATTTACAGGAAACCGCCCTTACTAGTTCCCACACATCCCAGCCCCTCCACTTAGCCAGCCCCAAATGCCAAGTCCCTCCGCTATCGAAGTGCTGCTTCGTTGGGCCAGTGGCTTCCCCTCGTCTCACATACACGGGGATACGGTATCATCACCAGTATACAACTGAATGCTTCATTATGTAGCTATAAGAGACTCAAGGTTAGGTTGTTTTACATTGATGATATTAGAACAGAAGTAAATGAATGCATGTAGAACATGTCACCATTGATCAATGGAGGCTACAAATGAAGTATATTATAAATGAATTATTTTATAAATGAAGTATATTATAAATGAAGTATATTGCACGTCACGTGATATCCAATGCCTTCTCACAATCATTCGGAGCACGCACATCTGTTTGTTGTTGCTGCCTTCACCTGTGTTGTTACTTACTGTCCCTTTGTTCTGTACGTAACGTTGTTCTGTACGTTTTCATGTCACAGTTTCTGTTTTGTTGCGTCGTTTTTTATGTCCTGCCTCCTGTCTACAACCTTGCAATATATTAAGGACATTATAAATTATGCATTATTGTAACAATGGAGTTTTATATCAATAGAATCAATCAAGAATCAAAGATGTGACTTAAATTGGCTTATTTGTTCTACCTATGCTAATCACTGTTAATTCACTTTTAAATGTTTACCTCAGTAGCATCAAGCACTCACAGGAAATGTATCTTGTGTGTCTCCTGTGTGGCTTTGTGTGATTGAAGATACAACAGTCCAAGGGCTACGCAGGGCTGAGCTATAACACACACCAAGCTGCCTTTGTTGTGTCACTCAGGTCCAGGGTTTGTGTTATGCTCACCAAATATATTCTTGGACAAGAACTAAAATATAAATATAAAGTGGATATGGAAAGTATTCAGGCCCCTGCCCTTTCTCCATATTTAGTTGTGTTATGGATTTAAATTCATAATTCAAATATATATTTACATTTTTATTTATTCCGCAATCAATACCCTGTAATGAGGAAGCTAAAATACATCTTCAGATGCTTTTGCACATATATTAAGTATTCAGACCGTTGGCCATGACACTCAAGTAAGCTTAGATATTGTGTCCTTTGATTATCCTTGAGATGTCTGAAGAACCTGTGGCAAATGTAATTGAACAGACATAAGTTAGAAAAGCCCACACCTGTTTATATATGGTCCTACACTTCACAGGGCCGTCAGAGCCCAAACTAAGCCAGGTTGACAAAACACCTCACTGTAGACCTCAGAGATAGAATTGTGTTGAGGTTTAAATCTGGGGAAGGTTATAAAATAAGTTTTAAGTATCCGGGCAAGAAGGGTCACAGTCAGAGAAGACTCACCCTAACAAAGCATCAAACTGCAGAGATGGGAGAACCTTCCAGATAGACAAGCACTCCATCATTTAGGCCTTCCTGGTGGAGTGTCAAGATGGACGACACTCCTGAGGAAAAAGGAATAATGCTGCCTGAAGGACTTTGAGAGTCTGAGGAAAAATATTTTCTGATCTGATGGGACTAAAATGTTATTATTCAAGCTGGTTTCAGGGGAATCCATGGAGTATTTTATGTAAATCCATGTCACCCAATTTTGTGTGATAAGTTACGTTTCTTTAGGTTACATTACAATGCGCTACCAAAACGTACTGTGTTTGTCAATTAATCACAAATACAGTGTAGACATTGGCAATGTTGTAAATGACTATTGTAGCTGGAAACTGATTATTTTTATTGAATATCTACACAGGCGTACAGAGGCCCAATATCAGCAACCATCAGTCCTGCGTTCCAATGGGATGTTGAATTTGCTTATTCAAGTTTCTCATTTCCAAAGGCTGTGTGATCATTAGAAAACCCTTTTGCAATTATGTTTTCACAGCTATAAACTGTTGTGCTGATTAAAGAGGCAATAAAACTGGCCTTCTAATTGTGTATCTGGAGCATCAGCAATTGTGAGCTCAATTGCAGGCTCAATATGGCCAGAAACTGTGCAAGAAATGGCCAAGAATCTTGAACTCCCAATAAATGGTCAAGAAATCTCCTGTACTACTCCCTTTACAGAACAGCACAAACAGCTTATAAAGAGGTGGGCAGCCCATTCACCAGATCTCAACCCTATTGAGCTGTTGTGGGAGCAGCTTTATCGTATTGTTTGTAAGAAATGCCCGTTAAGCAAATTCAACATGTGGGAGGTGCACGGGGTGAAATCTCTTTAGAATGCCACAATAAATTGAAAACAAGAACGGCAAAGGTCTGCAAGGCTATGATTGCTGCAAATGGAGGATTCTTTGACAAAAGCAAAGTTTGAAGGACACAACTGTTATTTCAATTAAACATCCAAATTTCTAACCCAACTGATTTCATGTCTGTTTTCATGGAAAAAAAGGACATTGAAATCCAAATGTCAGTGTTTTGAAAGTTAGTATACGGCAGGAAAAATGAGTTCAGGAGAGTAGACACCTCTTCTGGGGGGTCTAACAGCTTGCTAAAGTAGGTTGAATGTTGGCTTATGATCAGTGACATAACTGTGTTAAGGGCCAGGTCGCCAGATTCAGAACAAGAACAAATATGGCACTGAGGGTGAGAGAATTTAAAGGTTAAGTTCACCTATTTTTGTCTCCAGCTTTTCACTCAATCTGTAGATGGCCCCCAAACTTTTTTGTATTTTGTTTTGTCACATTCATCACTTGCCATTAACTTGCTATAAACTACAATATAAAAATATATGTATAGCATGCTGTATTTAAGCAATAGCGTACATGGTTGTGGCATTTGGCCAATATATCACGGCTAACAGCTATTCAAAGGCACAACGCATATACCACAGAACTCTGAGATGCTATTATTGCTATTATAGACTGGTTATCAGCCTATCAAATTTCTGGATTCTAAGCACCCGGTTTAATATATGCTCCAAAACACGTTTGAATGTAATCCTGAACTCAATCTGGATAATGTTTCTGCAGGGATTTATTAACGAGTTCCATAGATTTATGGCACAGTGAGAATGGTAAGAAAGGGTTGAGTACAGAGACATGATCGAAATGAAGATTGGTGTGTAATATCAGTTGATTAAGGGTGTTTTGGACCTTTTAAAACGTGCTTATTAAAATGTTAATAATGCATTTTTGTCATCAATAGCAGAGGTATGATGAGGTCATTACCAGGTTTTTTCGTATATTACACAAAATATATTTAAAAAGATGGTTTGGGTATCACCTACGAGTACTGAGAGAGTAGTGGAATGCGGGGTGAATTGAGACGGCTTTAACTTGAGGCAGCTGTAAAGTGAAGGCATGACAGTAATCTCCAGCCAAAATATGTACATGTATTTCATCATGTGGTGCTTCCCTGGGAATGATCACTTTAGATCTACAATGAACAGCTTTCAAAATGACTCGTCAGAAAATAATGCTCTCGTCTCAGCTTGCCGATGATGAGCGGTATGTTGAGGGGCATCAGGGTAAATTGTGACATTGATTGCAGTATGCTGAAGTAAAACCGGACATTTTCACCTCAGACAGGCTAATGCAGACATCGTTGTTCCCATCGTCCTCATTCAGGTCGTCTTCTCAACTGTCATAGTCAGTGGTGTCGTTAGGTGAAATGTTTGTTTAACTTTTCAGAGCTACTGTAGACACGTGTTTTCTTCTTGGTTTTGATTTCTTCTTTGCTTCTCTTTTTTGTCTTTTTTTTCTGTCACTGTGCGCCTTCTCCAGCTGAAGCTTTTCTGGTGTGTCGGTCAAGATTTTATTTTATTTTTACTGGCGAGTGTTCAGGAGTCATTATTCTGTTTATGGTCCAGGCAGTGTAGCAGGTGGCTCCTCTGGGTCTGGAACTGCTGATGAGCAATCAGGACACATGGCTGTATCAACATGGGTTGATGGTACAGGCAGGTCACTGGTTCAACTTGCCCCAGCCCTTTTGGCTCAAATTTCCCCATCCCTACCATTTTAACAAACATCCATCAGTTTAGAGCTAAAGTCATGCTAACTGTATAGTCTCATGTTGTAACTTCCTAAAGCACGAACACATGTGTGAGATTTCTTCAAACTTGTCTGTAATTATTCAGAAACATGAATATTGACTCCTTGGACACGATAAAATCACTCGGATGGCAAAAAACTGTTTTAGAACATAAATGTGCTAACCACTTACTCCATGTGCCACTCTCCATCACATGGTGAATAACACGGATGACTCTTCAAAAATCTTTGGTCACAAGACCAATTTTGTCTATGCTTGCCTTGAAACGAGGGGTGGCTAAATTTCCCCACAAGCTCAAATCATCCCGTTCTACCCTAAAAAATATATCATGTAAAATATGTGAACTTCCCCTTTAAGGAACACTCCTGGGCTTTAGCCTCAATGGACACGTTATCCAGATGGAGAAACACGAACTCCAGCGACTTCACACATTCATGTTTCCATGGAGATGATGTCGACGTTGTCTCCTCCTTTCTTTATTTTGGAATTCATTAAGCGGCCTAGACTGCATGAGAGCATTTGGTAATTGCGTTGAGAGAAATGGACAGCCGACGCATGGATGAGTCAGAGGGAGCCGTAACTTGATGTGGCCACAAAAAGGGAATCTCTGACGCCTTCTGCCCGAAATCCTTCCTCCCTCCCCCAAGGTTATCGTAACTAAGAAGCCTGATAGACAATAGGTCCCCTGTCACAGCCTGTTTAAGAGCCAGCTGTTTCAAACGTGTAGATTAAAGCGAGACAGAGAAAAATGCTAAGACCAAAAAAATTTGACGTGACCATACGTTTTTTATTACATTACACAATATAATCCTTAGTATTGGATGGACTGTATTTTTCGGTAAGTCATTTGTTGGAAAATGCTTAAAAAGTAAAAAGGACTTAAAATAACAGAGTCAGGAAACATCAGCGTCAACCTGACAACCTAGCGACCTTAAAGTAAACTGCACATTGCAGAGTGGCCTTTGGGGGAAAAACAGACACAGAACTGCGAGAAATGCTAGTTTGAATGATGCTTAAGAAAAATGCTTCTAGGACCAAAATTGCTGCAGTGTCATCAAATAAGGGAAACAGATGGATCCTGAACACAAGCCCTCAGACTAATCATGTATACCGTCCAGTGCTTCAGAAAGAGCCCTCTTAACTTTTGGTGTCATACAGCGGTCATCACGCTGGCGATATTAGGAACCCTGGGCAATAGACTTTAAATGGAGTAAAAATGCTGAATTCACATAACAGCATCATTAAATACCATTCAGTGACACGATTGGGAAGTTTTTATTACGTTCTAATCAGAGCGCTCTTTTTTATGCATGTCCTTGTTGACCTTGCCCTGTATGCAAGAATAGGGCAAAATGTTGTGGTCTGCAGGAAATATATGAGAGGACAAACCTTCATCACAATAATAATAATAATAATTTTTCCACATTCGAATCAGAGCCAAACAAACATTGCGCAGCAAATCAACAATTCTCATCAAATCTCAAAGCACCTGCGCCCCACCAACCACAAGCACGCAAGATGACCAACATACGTGCATAAGCGAATGCACGTGCGTGGGTATTAACGTGCGGTTACAGGAGAGTCCCGATTTGGGGGTTTGAAAATGTGGTCACCCTTGGTGAGAGTTAAAGTCTTCTTTTTTGCTGAAATGCGCTTAATTGGTCACAATCACATGCAATGTGGTTGGAATCCCTGTGAGCATTACATTTTTCTGTCCCTTTTATTGTATGTATACCTGTAGATCTCTACACTGTGTGAAATACACAGTACAAATACCAGTAGGGCAGCTCATTTTGATCTGGGGCAATCAGCTGTATTTGTAATGTTTAGAGAACAACAATCGCGATTGGTGTATTTCATTCTGCTGATGGTCCTGGCTTTCAGTCTTTCCCAGGACGTTGAGCTGTTTGTCATCTTGTTACGCCACCGTTCGCTATCTGCGATTTGCAAGACCTCCCTGTTGACATCCACAAACACTCATGGGCGAGGTTGCACTGTACTCTGCTGAATTTCTCCTCCCTTTTTCACCAATCTTGGAGGCCTACAGAAGCCCTATCTCTGGCCTGCAGCAGTTCTGCTGGAAACCCCAACAGACCCGTCTTCCCTGATTGGCCCATCGCTTTTTATTTTTTCCTATATGGAACCCAGGGCTTCACTGGGTCTATATGCTTATACACAGTAACATTATCTGTAAAACAGTGGGCCAGGGTGGCTCATAGGAATCGACTGTTACGTCGAAAGATCCAGGTGAACCGCTTCTCCTGTTGGCTTCCTTATGTGTTGACAGGATGCCACGGTGCACGGTCTTCTGTGAGGATCTTTCCTTCCAGATAGAAGACAAAATGAGAGACAAAACATCTCCAGGCTTGTTGCCTCACAGCATCTCCATGTCAATGGAAACCGTTTAATTCTAACGGTACATAGTGCTGCGTGAAATTGCAGGAAGACTGTAGGTCTGATTTAGTTTCTGAATGTGTATAGTATTTTATGGATATTGGAAATGAATTATGTTTACATTCGAAAAGAGTGTGAACATCCTCTTATTTCATGGCATTGGGAAAGTGGGTTTAAAGGGGTGTTTTCATGTTTGTAATTGGTTTGGGATGACACCATTGTGTTTCCATTACCCCCTCCTCAGCAAATGCAGAAATGTCATCTCCGCTTAGATTTCAGAAGAGCTAGACCTTTAAGCACATTTAGGAAGTGTGACATGATTACCATCCTTGGCTGAGCACGACTTAGCACGGTAATGTCCTAATTTCACAAGGCCAAACCATGCCTGACGGTTATTAACTTCTGCTTAAAACAACCTGCGGCTGCCTTCGACAAAACAAAGAGACAAACAAAACACAGCAACTAAAAAAACACAGCTAAGCAAACAAGTGTATTACGCCAGCCGTTCAGCAATTAAACCATAAAACCCTCCTCTTTTGAAAGTCTGTGAATGTTTTCGTGTTTACAGCTGAATGAGCTGAAAACATTTCCCAGCAGGCTGTTGGGCTCTGGATATAACTACCCCCGTAGTACTGCGACAGCCTCAGGATAGGAGTGAGCAGCCAATAAGGCCTTTTCCAAGAAGCCAGGAAGCAGTGTGTTCTGCATCTTCACGCAGCAGGGGGCTCCCCTTAGTATGTGGGAAAACAAACACCGCCAAGTGGCTTAATGGTATTATCTCGCTCCTAAATTCACGGCAGGACAATGTGCCGCTCTCTTTGTTGTGACAGGTGGAATCAGGCCCCTGGTGCGCCATGTCTCTGAGCCCCTTGGGGTGAGTGTGGGAGTCCTGGGTATATGAACTAATCCCAGGCAGATTATTTTGGGGGTATTTGTTCACAGGGTTGTGGTCTGCAGTGCCTGCTTCATGTCCAGTGAGAATTACTGCAGACTGCGGACATACTATACCACCATGTAAAGTAGGTCCAGTTTGACCGGGTCTAATTATCAGGTCCAGATCAACCAGGTCAACTGACCCGGTCAACCAGGTCTAATGATCAGGTCCAGGTCAACCAGGTCAACTGACCCTGTCAACTAGGGCTAATGATCAGGTTCAGGTCCAACCAGGTCTAATGATCAGGCCCAGATCAACCAGGTCAACTGACCCGGTCAACTAGGGCTAATGATCAGGTTCAGGTCCAACCAGGTCAACTGACCCGGTCAACTAAGGCTAATGATCAGGTTCAGGTCCAACCAGGTCAACTGACCCGGTCAACTAGGGCTAATGATCAGGTTCAGGTCCAACCAGGTCAACTGACCCGGTCAACTGACCCAGTCAACTAGGGCTAATGATCAGGTTCAGGTCCAACCAGGTCAACTGACCCGGTCAACTAGGGCTAATGATCAGGTTCAGGTCCAACCAGGTCTAATGATCAGGTTCAGGTCCAACCAGGCCTAATGAGCAGGTCCAGGTCAACCGGGTCTAATGATCAGGTCCAGGTCAACCGGGTCTAATGATCAGGTCCAGGTCAACCGGGTCAACTGTCCTGGTCTAATGATCAGGTCAACCAGGTGTAATTTCCTGGTTGACCTGAACCAACCAGGTTTAATGCGTAATGCACTTTATTGTGAATTAATCAACCTAGCCATCATAACATCATGGCCCCAAATCATCACAGGCTTCCATCTGCTTTCCTTAACTCCCCTGCTATTCATTAGGTGCCGGAGTTGAGGAATACTGACAAGAATTGTAATAAAAGACGTAACAAAACGTGAACAAGACAGAACATCTCTGCATGGAATGGAATCTGATAACATAATAGAAGAGAGAAGGATCTTAAATTGGGACAGAGGTCAGGAACAAAGGTGAAGGCCACTACATCAAGCGACAGGTGTCCAAGCTCCAAATGAGGGAGAGGACAGGTAAAGACAGGCCTGCTTACCATAGGGTAAATACATAGGGTGATTATAAAGGGTAGATTGGCTTGAAGTGTGATAAATGATTATATTTATTCAATTCCATCTCTGTTGGTATCTTTGTTTATGGTTGTTCTGAAGGGCATCTCTGATGATGTGTTCATGACAGTAAAGACAGTAATGGAACTAGGTTTTAATTTAGATTAATTCCAAATAAGCAATGAATTAATGTAACAAATACATTTTAAATATAAATAGAGTATTACAACTACAGTGCAAGTATCAAAGATAAAAGATCTCCAAGAGATTGAAGAATTTGCAAGAGCAGAAATGCATTGCCAAGTGAGAAAAATGCAAGAGAACATTCCCAAACCCCACTTGGGGTTTATATCCCAACACTGAAGCCATAGGGGTTGGTTAGCTAACATAAAGACACCAGGGCTAGTCCTGTAGTATAGACCTCTTATTGGTTAGGGACACGTTCTGTTCTGTTCCTGGGGCCATTTCATATGACAGATCAACGTTATGTCATGGATCAAGCAAGCTAGAAAATGAAAAGCAACCCTTTTGTCCCTGCTAGGGCAAAAAGTCAGTACACCAGTATAAATGAAGAATCATTGGATATGTATATTACATTTTTTTGGTTCCTTTAGCATTGGCACAGGTACAAAATAATTGCATCTTTATCTGATTATTTGAAAGTAATTTCTCGTTGGCAGAGGTTGGACTCTTTTTCAGTGAATGAATTCAAACTCATTTAATCCCGTCTGAGCCGATCCAGCCTCACTGGGTTCTCCACAAAAGCAGGGTAGTTAAAATACACTCTTCATCAGAGATAATGCCGGCTCAGAAAAACTTGATGTCTGAACAGGGACTGATTGAGACTGCCTTCATATACATATAATTCTTTCTTTGCTTGATCTGAGATCAGCATGGTTTAAACAAGGATAAATATTTTGTGTATTTAGTAAACACATTTCCAATAATTTATTAATGGATGTTATTGCCACTGGTTAATTGGTCCTGTCAATGTTAGAGGAGAGATCGAGAGATGCATTGTATTTCAAAAGGATTAACAAAAGAATCTCCACAATGCAGATTGCATCTCAGAAAAGATCGCTCACGGACGTCATCAGACATGACGGACAGATCCATTTTCTGTCCGTCAAATTTCCCAGGTGCACAAGCACCTAAAATGAAATGACACAAACCGCATACGCAACGTCCAGGCTCACATCACATGACTAGCCACCACTGTCTTATACGCGGCATCATCCATCCTCCATTTTGGTTCATACTGCCTACATAGAAGCCGAACAGGGAGTGAACCAGAAGGGACTGGGCTGTCTGGCTGGAATATGCCCCGGGACGTTGGATACATCCTCGGGTGCTGGCTCCTTTATCTCACAAACTCGTTAAACAAATCAGCCAGCCAGCCAGCAAGCCGTCCGTTCCCTGTTCATTAGGTAATGATTTTTATCGTCACCAGATGGATAAAGGCGCTCATTGCTAATGCAGTCCCTCTCGCCTATTACCGCTGGATTTCCCATAGCATCCACCGCAGAGTGGGCGAGATGACAGAGAGACGGGCTCTGGGGATGGGCTCCCCAATCGGGTCAGAACCGGCACGATGAAAGACACTCAGTCACACGGTGAACATTCCAGTGTGTAATGTTACATTTTTGTTGTATGCTAGTGCTCTAATCCACAGTGAGTAACAGAAGCAATTAGGGTTAAAAAGCGCTCAAAGGCACAATGATGGATTTCTCACCTTGTCAGCTCTGTGTTTTGAACCGGTGACCTCGTGGGTGACTGGCACAGCATTATGGAGATATTACATCTTATTTGTTTGCCTTCTCATCAATGTCAGTTGAATAAACTCTCGCATTGTTACAGTCTTCCAATTAAAAATGAGCACATTGGCCACTGCTCTTGCAAGCATCACTGCAGGACACCAGATGGGACAAATATACACACACATCTGTAACCTGGTGGGATATTTTCTGCTCATCGCTGTTCCATAGGCTGAAATTACAAGTACAAATGCTCCATTTGTCATATGTCGTCTTGGCCAACTGAAGTATCCTGGAGCTCATTATGTTGGCCAAGTAATTGGGAAGATTGGCTGACAAAAAGGAAAAGCCAACCTCCTGCAAAAATAGAGAATAAAGTCAATAAATACAGTCACTGACTTTTATAATGTTGCATTTCAACAACCATTACCAACGCAGCTCCTTGGTCTCAGTAGGGCCCAAACAATGTAAACACAAAACTAAAACCTAATCCAGTCAGCCAGATGTTCTCATCTTAACATTCCCGTTTTAGTTTTATTGTGGAAGCCTGAGACACAGCTTGCACGCACAGCCAGCATCCCGGTCCCAAGTCCACAAGGTACGCCACGGGCAAGATTCATTATCAGTCAGGAGTCGAGAGATGATGAACGAGCCACACACAGCAAGCGATCCCAGAGCGACACATGGTGTGGAAGGCACTGTGAATCTGTTTTGGACCCAAGGCATTACAAACAGGAGTTAATCACAGGAATATTTCCTGGAGACATTGTATGGATTTGAGTCGACGGTAAACGTCCTGAGTGTCCTCAGTCATATTTAGCTCCGAGTTGTTGTCATTGCTGGCAAATACAAACACGTACAGCATGTTTTGGCGAGAGGGATAAACTTAAGAACATTTAATGTTATGACTGGATGTTCCAGACAAACCTCTCAGATGCATCAGTCTATGCTGCTAATGCAAATTTTTAAACTTGTCTAGAGTCCATCTCGGTCTTTTTGGTCCTGTTTTGTCCACCCAGGGAGTCAGATAAACAGGAAGAACTGAAAACCATAAGGTTGATGTCAGACAAATCTTGTGACCAAGGCCAAATAGCTTCAAGTGAAGGAATATTGTCTGTTGACTACACAATCGTAAACCCTTCACTGTGCCCATTAAAGCAAGTTCCCACCGTAATGGTATTGGCTTGGCTGAGTACCTCAAACCCTGATAGTATGTTCTACATCAATGGCTGCTAAGCCCTAATTCTTCGGCATTAAATGAGGTGTTTTGGCAACTTTTGTGTCACCTTTTTCTATATATGCTGCCTCTTGGTAATATCAACTGGATACACAATGTCGATTTTCGGTGCAATGCAGACCAGACAGTTGTACATTTCTATAAAACATGGCGAAGCCCCAACGTTGCCCAGGAAAGCCTGTATTTCCTCTTCTGTTCCTCACTCAAAACTTTCCTTGTCAACTTCCGGAGCTGTATTGGGGAGTTTTTCAGAGACACTGTGTATCAATTTCTCACTGTCAGTTTTTTTTTTTAACGCATGAGAACTTTATGACAACATCTGATGTTGGAAAAGATGTAAAAAATACATTCCATTGACTGATTGTGGATCTAAACTGGATTCTACTCCTGATTCAGCAAATCCTCTAGTCACATTTAGCCCTCTAATCATGTCCACATCATTCTCAGCCTGCCCACGAGGCTGTACTGTACATCCTTCATGCAGCACGGTTCAACCCATAAATGACCAATTATAGTGATAGATTGCATCACAAAGGAAACACATGGTGCATATTGGGGTGCAGGCAGGGTCACGTTGGGACTGTCCGCTGGGTTGTGAAATCACATTTCAGTGTGGGTGTTTTTTCTTACAGAAAAATATTTATGAAATGCAGCATTACAGTGACTTATATCAACGCATCCATCACACATTTAAATGTTTATATTATGTTTTCACACATAATAAAAAACGCCCTTGATTTGTCCTACATTTTTGTTTTGAGGCCAAGGTGTTGCTTGAAGATGAAAACCCTTTAAAAATGCTCACCTCAAAATCAGGCACATTTATGCTAATCCAGCAATAAAACCTGCTTTAAATACACCAAAATATGTTTTTAAATGTTGAAGGATAGTCATTTTAGTATATTGTAAGTATTTTTTTATTCATATTTCATAGGCATCTCAAAACACTGAGCCGTTACTTTAATTATTTGTATATAATATTTTAAGTCTAACATATTAATGTATGTACTGTGAAGAAAGCCTCTGTAATCTGACTATAACTACAACATAAATTATTGGCAATTTAATCCCTTTAATCTTCATCTAAGAAGGGATGCAATCATTTAGTATGAGCAAAAACTTTACGGTGCTATGTACCTGACCGTTTATGATTTAACGTTCCAACGTTTAATTGTTTCAGTCCCTATAAATTAATAAACAAAGAGTCAAAACTGCATTGCCCATTAAATTAAAGCAGGGCCTCCATTGAGATGAACAGTGTGATTTTCACAAAACACATAATTCCTAGAGATATCATAAAAGTGTGCCTGACGTTAGTTTCTGATATATCCGGTGCTACTAATGAACAGATACAGATCAATGGTCCGAGAGGACAATGAGCAGAATAGGCATTTGTGTTGTCAGTCAGTGATCCATGCTCCTTGCAGGTATTCTGGCGTGAAGGATAAATTACGCTATCGATTGTCCGATGAATTCGTCACTTATAATTGGACTGTTGTTTAAACTGACAAGGATTCATTCCACCTCCTCTGCGCCCAGACCACAATGGCTATGAGTTGCCTAAAAGAGTGGCTGACAGCATTTAGTCATATTCTAGTTTCACACTGAGCCATTACGATTTTTCCTACACTGCATTTCCAGCCAGGAAGTCAGTGACATCAGGTCCACTGGGCATACAGTAGCTGTCTTAACACATTCAAAACCAGTAAAACAGTATGTTCCTTGGTGAACACAGTCTTAACACCTTTTCATGTGCATTCAGTTGGCGCTCGAATGAGGCATGTATGAGTTGCAGTCTCTTAATGGGGCTGATTTGGAGATAACACCAAAGTGAGTGAAACACCACCAAGAGCAGAACACCTTGGCAATTATTCTCGTCTAGGTAGCGTGTTCTCCTACCCACCCCCACATGGCCCCCCCCCAACCCCTCGCACGCCGGGAGAAGCATCATGAATAAAGGGAGAGGTGCAAGCCTTCATATTTTCATGACCTGTAGCTCTCTTCATACATCATACCCTGCCAAGTGGGTTATCCAGATTGATAGCCTGGGGATTTCAGTGCGTAATTTTTTCTGGGGTGCGCCTCCTTTGGGTATGTTCTAAAATAGAACCAATTGTTGTGGGGCTTTCTACAGTATGATACCTCACCATAACGTGGCAAGCCATGTTAAGTCCCAATGGGCAATTAATATGTTTTAAACATTGGTTTTGCACTGCCCAGGGAAGTAATCAGAATTCATACTAAATGGGAGCGAATGAGAATGTATCTACAGTGATTTACTCCAAGTTGTAGAGACTTCTTAGACTGTAACGTCGTTGTAAATGTAGAAATATAACCATCATTTATTGTTTTTTTATACACCCCTTGTTTTCATTAACATTTTATTGAAGCGCATCCTGTGTGACTTTAAACAGCTGAAGGTAGAGTTCTTATGGATACAAAACATACTGGTTACAGGGATCAGACATTCAACACAGACATGGCCAACTATAGGCCTGTGTCTATTCAGAATCTATAACATTGGAAAAAGTCATTTTATGAACAGACAGAAGAATTCAGACAAAACGGTTTGATTTAGGTCTCAGATCGAAGTCCAGCTACTGTTCCATAAAGGGCCTGATTGACTGAGTGTTACAGAACAGGTTGTTCTTCAGGCAGGTTCTCCTACTCTGAAGTTCTGATAGTGACCCTTCTTGCCCCGTTACCTAATTTGACCAAATGACCAGCTCCAGGAAGAGTCTTGGTGGTACAAAACATCTTCCACTTCACAAAGATGGAGCCCACTGTGCTCCTGGGATAGTTTAGTGCTATTGCATTTTCTTGATAACCTTCCTGAGATCTCACTGGTCACTGAACATAGGATGCATTCAAACGCAATTTGGAGTGACAGGGCAAATGGTCGGAATATTTATGTACAACTCCGTTTCCAAAAGAGTTGGGACGCTGCAAAACAAAATATATACAGAATGCAATGATGTGTAAATTATTTAAACACTATACTCAACAGAAAATAGTACAAAGACAACATCGAATGTTGCAACTGAGACATTTGATTGTTTCTTAAAAAATATACATGCCCACGTTGAATTTAATGCCAGCAACACGTATATACTGGTTTTGGTGCAACATACGCTGCCATCCTAATGTCCTTTTCACGGAAGCACTCGCTTATTTCAGCCAAACCACATTCTGCATGTATCCATAGTAACAACAGCATGGATCCATAGTAAAAGAGTCCAGGTGCTAAACTGGCCTGCCTGCAGTCAATGTGGAGAAAATGGAGGGGTCTATATACTTCCTGAAGGCCCTGTACCTCCTGATTGTGTCATGTGGTTTATGGATCTTTTCAAGGGCACATAGCAGTGGTTGTTTGTAGTGTTAGATACATTGGAAACATGATTGAACTGTCTTCTTAGAATTGATTTTCTTTTCTCAAGAGGTCCGGAATAGTGTGTGCATGCATTATTGACTCTATTTCTTTGGGACAATATTCCATTGCCCCTATCAATTTTCTACTGATATCGATTCACCTCCATGTTGATGCACAAGTAGAAGGCTAATGAGTTTGATTGGGACCAGGTTTTATTTAAATGTAAAACAAGTGATTTCAGAGTCTCTGATGCTCATTTTGTATTGGTATACAGTACATCAGTAATATGGGTTATGACAAGGTGGTAGGAACCCAGGGGCTGAGAAATGTAGTAACTCTACGGAGCTGATCAAGTTGAATAAATACGATCCTTTTCTCTACAGATAGCCAGTCTGGTAAGGTTACAATCAGATACACTTTCTCTACAGATAGCCAGACTGGTAAGGATACGATCAGATACACTTTCTCTACAGATAGCCAGTCTGGTAAGGATACGATCAGATACACTTTCTCTACAGATATCCAGTCTGGTTAGTGTACGATCAGATACACTTTCTCTACAGATAGCCAGACTGGTAAGGATACGATCAGATACACTTT